>VYZU01040822.1:0-76641 GCA_013401355.1 Ceyx cyanopectus | reverse complement strand
AAAAAAAAAAGAAAAAAAAAAGGAGAATAAAGTGAAGGAAAAAAACTAACTCTGACCATACCAGGAAAGCATGACGATTCTAGGGTGACAATGTTATAGGCACTTGCTATTTCAGTAATGTCTATATTCTATAAATAGTATTTCAGACACTATGTAGTCTGTTAGCTTTTATAAAGACCGGTAGTTATCTAAGCTTCGAACATTTTCTCAATTGTAAAATAGGTGGGCACAAGTATTACAGAACCCGAGACCCTCCCCAAAGGGACACATAGTGTTTGTAAACACCGTCCGACATTCCTTGTTTGTAAGTGTTGTATGTACTGTTGATGTTGATTAAAAAAAAACAAAAAAGAAGTTTATATCTTGATTATTTTGTTGTCTAAAGCTAAACAAATCTTGCATGCAGCAGCTTTTGACTGTTTCCAGAGTGCTTATAATATACATAACTCCCTGGAAATTACTGAGCACTTTGAATTTTTTGGTTTGTTTCGTTACGTTTTGGTTTTGTTTGGTTTGTTGTTGGTTTGTTTTTTTGGTTGTTTGTTGCTTTTTTTTTTTTTTAAATGTCTAAAATTGTCGGTTAATATATTATTTTATGTTCGAGTAATATTTTTAATATTGCCATATTCTGTAGTATTTTTCTTTGTATATTCCCAGTATGGCACATGAGACAAGTCACTGCCTTTTTTTCTATGGTGTATGACAGTTAGAAACGCTGATGATGATGATTATTATTATTATTATTTTTTCCTCCTGATAACTCTTTCTTTGAGAAAGACAATTTTAATGTTTACAACAATAAAACATGTAAACGAATAGAATCTCGTCTTCTTTCTGCCCAAGCGAGAAGCTGCACCACCAGCACCCACTGCCCACAGAGGACAATTCCCTCTGCCAGGGTGGCCATAACCCGCACGGGAGGATGCTGGGGCACTTTCCTTTCAGGAACGGCTGCGGCAGGACCCGCCGGCTCTGCGGGAGGAAGAGGAAGAGAATCTGAGGCTGAAGGTTGGTCCTTTCCCCGATTTTTTCCCGCGGCAGGTCCCCGCCGTCCGTCCATCCATCCATCCATCCATCCCTCTCTCCCTCTCCTCCCGCACAAGCTTTTTCTCGCACAAATCCTTTTTAGCCGGGGATGGAGGGGGGGAAATCTGGTTCCTAAACCCGGTCCCGCGGCTCCGGAGGTGGACCTGGGGGTGTGCGGGATGGTGCGGGCGGGGAAGCCCCTCACGGCGGCGGAGCAAAGCGTTCTTGGTACCGGGGATGGGGAGGGGGGGGTCCCTGCGCCCGCGCTCCAAAGCTCCGGGTTCCTGGGAACGTTTCCAGCAAGGTTTCCTCCACCTCTCTTAGAAATCTCCCGGGGAGCGCGGGTAGGGGGGGGTGGGCAACAGCCCCTTGCCCGGGGTGACGGAGAGGGGTCTGGGGGCGATGGGACTGGGGCGGTCCCCGGTCCCGCGTGGAAAGGGAGGAGGAAACGAAACTCCGAGGGCGCGCCTGGGAATTTTGAAAACTTCAGCTTCTTGCGTCAGGGAAAAAATGAAATGCCCGGGGAGGGGATGCCCGAAGCCCGGGGGTGTTCGCCCTGTGCTGACGGTTCAGCCGCCGCCCGGTCGCCACCGGGTTCGCACCCCCGGGCTCGCTACTGGCCGGGATGCTGTTGGGTGGTGATGGATGAAACGGACCCTTTGGGTTTGTTGCAGGGGATGCGTATTTTTTGTGAGCTCGGAATTAATCACGAGAGTTGTATAGAAGAAATAAAACCCGGTGCTATGCCGGGGTAATTAGCGGGCCCGGGAGTTAAGCAGCGCCTAAAATGAGACTGAGTGGGGGTCCAGAGCTGAGCTGGAGCTGGAGTCGTTGCGATTTTAACCCTTCCATGAAGTTTGTCATTTTCCCCTCATGCAAGAAGCTGCTTTCACCAAACTCTTTCCTCGATGTCTTCTGCAGCACTTTTCTAACGCGCTTAACTCTCTACACCTGGAGGGTGGGGTGGGGAGCACAAAATTTCCCTTTCCCAGCAGCCATTTGCACCTGGCTGTGGCTTTTTCCTCCAGCCAAGTGTTTCCCATCTTCTCCCAGCTTTTTAAGGCTTCTCCTTCTCCTCTGCATCCCTCTGCGTGGGCTTCTGCCCCGGCTGCAGCTCCACGGGGCTGGGAGGGATGCTGCCAGCCTGGGCACCGGCATCCCGGCTGGGCTGGGGTAGGATTCCCGGGAGGTGACGTTTCCAGGTGCCAGCGGCTCTTGAATCTTAAGGTGATTTGCCCTCGGCAGGAAAACAGGAGAGGGAAGGGCTGCTGAAGAATCTCTTCTCCTTGGGAGAGGAGTTCTCTGGCTTCCCCCCCACTGCAGACCCCTGGGAAGGAGGGAAAGAAAGAGGGAAGAAGAAGAAAAGAAAGAGGGAAGAAGAAAGACTGTATGGAGGCATTTGGAAAAGTGTGTGCAGTGGCAGCTTAATGCAGAATGTAGAGCTGAGTGGATAAGTTTTAAAGGGTAGCATCAGTGGGAGGATTTAGCAAAACATTTTGCCTCTGTAGGTTTGCGACACTTCAGGTTAGTAACCGGCTTAATTATTTTATCTCTGTGCTGATTATGGAATTTGTTGCCGGGTTTAATGTGTGGCTGGTGTGAGGGGACAGACCAAACCTCTTCTGTTCTGCTCCCGCAGGATGTTGGTTTTTTTTTTTTTGTAGTTCGTTATCAGGCCGCTGGGCTGATTTGAACCAAACTTTTATTTTTTTGCTCGTACAATGGCATTGTCTCCTGCAGAGTTGTTCCTTCCATGTGTGAGGATGTAGCCTATTGACTTTATTTGTGCATAAGTTGCATTTCTGCTTCCAGAGAAGCCCCTGCAGTTAAACTCTCTGGTTGCTCAGGCACCTTCATCCTCCTGATGTGGAAGGAGAAGGAGGTTGCACCGAGCCATAATTTCCCCAAACATGCCACTCGAGGAACAATCCGGGGGTGAATTCGGGTCAGGTGTTTGCGTCTGCAGCACCGTGTGTTCCGGTGGTGACATTTCATTTCTGCTCCATTTGTCAAGGGTGGGGACACCTGGACAAGGTGCCCCACGCCTCGTGCGTGTTGTGTTTCCCTCCAAACCGTGCTTGTCCGTGGTGATGCTGGGAGGATTCACCACTGGTGACCGAGGGCCGACGTGTTCCCGGCCACGGCGCTGGGAAGATGAATTACCACAGGCACCAGACCCGTGTAGGAGCTTTATTAGTTTGGGAATGCAATCAGCAACACTTGCTTTCTTACTCCTTTACCTAATTATCCTCATTGCCTATGTCACGTACACGGAGAGCAGCCAAGAGGAATTTATGTCCGGGGTAGGAAAGCTAGAAAATCCATGTTTTATGTGATTTTACCCTCCTTTAGTGTTAGAAATCCCCCAACTGGCTGCAGACAGAGAAGCTCTTTGGATGCACCTGTAGCTGAATTTATTTATTTTATTTATTTTTTTTTTTAATGTATAAGTAAACCCGCTGCTGCATAATCTGCACTTGCTGAGACGTTAGCCCTAAGTAACCTTTACAGCTGGTTGTGGTGCAGAGGGAGATGTTGGTATTCATGAATGTTTTGACATATTTGACATTTTCTATATGGTGTGCTCTGCCTCTGTTTTCCTGATTTCCTCCTGCCTTTGCTCCCTTGGTTTAGCAGTAAATAGCAGCCTTCTCCAGACCCTTGTGGGCTGGGCCGGTCTGGAGGCAGAAGGGTGGGTCTGCAAAGAAGCTTCCTGACATTGCATTTAATTTTTATTTTATTTTATTTAAAAAAAAATAATTTTATTTCAAATTATCCCTCTAGGTAGATGACGGGATTATTGCATTTTAATGTGGTGCAGCCATGACCAGAAGAGTTAATTTTGACACAAGGGGTGATGCAGGTTCCCTTTCAAGAGCAGCACATCTGGCACGGAGATTTGTTGGAATGGGAAGACGAGGGATTTATGTGTAGCTAGAACTTGGTGTAGCTGCAAAATAAAAATATTAGGCTCATTATCCTATGAGCAAGTCAGCCCTGCTGAACCCAGCAAGGTGATCTCTGGGTGCTTGAGCTTCCCGTGCAGTTTTCTGGGAGGTGGAGAACGCGCCAGGCCATGATGATAAAACTAATTTTGGGACAAACATGAGCAACACATTTAGTTGAATAGGCCTTGCTTTTATTCAGGTGATTTCTGATTTCCATCCACAAACAGAATCCTGTATAAAACCAGATTTTAATAGTATTTTGGGACCCTCACTGAGATGAGGGAACTCCTGTAACACCAGCCGGGTGTTTTGGTCGCTTAATGTTTTTCTCCTCTGCTCCCTCGTTGATGGCCGAGCAGTTTTCCAAGTATAGGAAGAGATAATTACAGCCAAATAATTTTTCTTTAGGAGAAATGACCTCTGAACAGCTTCCACTCGCAGACACGCAGCTTCTTGGGGTCACCTCCCTCGGGGGGTGGTGCAGAGCCTGGTTCCTCTGATGCCCAGAGGTGGTGACAGCAGCACTGAGGTGCTGTGAGCCCTGGTTTAATGCTCTGAATTGCAGCACGTCGGGTTTGGTGGTGGAAGCAGCAGATTTACTGGGACAAACCTGCTCTGCAGCACTGGCAAAAACAGCTTCTGATGCTTGGTGCACATCTTATTGAAGGCATAGTGGCTCCCACATGCAAATAAACAGCTAAATCACATATTATTTATTAATAATGTTACTTAGCCAGATTTAATTTTTTTTTACTAATTTGATTTTCTACAAAGAGACAACAATCCAAAATTTTAATTATTCAATCATTTTAATGTTTCTCAAATTGCACAGTATACTACAGCAAGCTGGCCAGAATTGCAGACAGCAAAAAGTAACTGTGACCAGCTTGTGAAATAAATGGCAAAAAGCCTTTCCTCTGTGTTCTGGTGGGGGGAAAAAAAAAAGATATATTAAATTTGTAATCCTTAAATGCTGAGACAGTGGCAATATTTAGTCACCGAATCAGCTGCTCGGGGGGTGATTTGTTGGCTGCAGGTGCTTGGTGCAGGGTGGGATGTTGCTGGGGCTGGGCCTGAGCTTGTGGCAAGGCTCTTGCAAATCAAGGTACGTGCCTTAAAACGAGAGACCCTCCAGCTTCTTCCTACCGAAGCAAAAAGGAAGCGACAAGCTCTGGAGCAGAACTTGAAAGGCCAACAACGAGGGGCTCTGCTGAGGGAGGTCGTCAGCCCCTCTGGAAATGTTCTGACTCCGGGGAGGGGACGTCACCGTGAGCCAGGGATGGGCTCGGGTCACGGTGTGGGGAGTGGAGCCACTGCTGGAATAGGGTGGCTCTGTCTGTCAGAGCAGGGGCAGCATCTTGGTTTCTGCTCACGGGTGGTGCTCAACCCGGGCTTGGAAAAGAGAAGAACCATGTTGTCTGATGGATGCAGGTGGCAGGAGGGGAGCAGCAACCAGAGCACCTCGCAGTTGGAGCAGAACCATGGCCAAAGCAGCAGCTTCTTGGCGCTTGTTCCACTGCCTGTTTTGGCTGCTTTAACAGACCCCTGGGACCCCCTGAGTGGGAGTGCTGGGAGAGAAAAGGTGCAAAGTGTGGCTCCCTCACTGCATGTCTCTCAGGGCCGTGCGTGGTCCCCTCTCTGCAGAGCTTTGCTGGGGGTTCTGCGTGTGACTCGGGACCTCTAACGCGCGGGGATCGCTCTGCGTTAGCCCTGACGGGGCTAATTCCACAGGACTGCTTCTAAATGTTATTCCCCTTAAAGACTGTCCCCGAGTCTGTACCAGTTGACATTTTTTCGTCCCAGATATTTCTCCTGGTTTTATCTCGGCTTGGTCCTTGTCAGCTGCCACGACAGCTCCTTTCCTCTGGGCAGGAGGGCAGGTGAGCAGCCATGGCGAGGTCGCTTTGCTTCCCCGGGCTGCTGGGGTGGGTGGGTGCTCCCTGCCCTGTGCCCTCGCCCTGCAGTGGGATGCAGCCTGGCTGGGAGGAGCTCAGCGTGAGGATGGGATGAGGCTGGGCTGGAGCATCCACCAGCAGCTTGCAGTGAATATGAGCTGGCTGAAGATGAGCCAGTGTGTGTCCAGGTGGACAAGAAACCACCAGCACCCTGGCTGTGGCAGCAGGACCAGGGTAGGGATTGTTCCCCTGCACTGGGGAGGCTGCCCCTGGAATCCTGGGGTCAGTTTTGAGCCCCTCCCTCCCAGCAGGACATGGAGGAGCTGGAGTGTGGCCAGAGAAGGGCAATGAAGCTGGGGAGGGGTCTGGAGCAGGAGTGTGGGGAGGAGCAGCTGAGGGACCTGGGCTGGTTGAGCTTGAAGAGAAGGATGCTGTGACCCCTGGAGGGGTTTCCAAGCCCCCCATGGAGCTGTGGTGCTGAGGGCCATGGGGCAGTGGTGCCCTGGCAGTGCTGGGGGATGCTTGGACTTGATGGTCTGAAAGGTCTCTTGAAGCCAAAGTGATTCTTTGAAGCCAGCTCCCAGCCTGCAGAAGGCTCTCCCCTGGCATCAGGGTATCAATAACTTTGTAAAATCTGTTTTTCCACACAAACTCTGCCTTTTTTTTTTTTTTTTAAATCTTTAAATCTCCCCAGTTCTAAAAGCCTTTTCTGGAAGCAGTCACAGTGAAATTGTTGGGCGAGTTTGTTTCAGGGCCGTGATGTGTCCAAACAACACGGATTTGTTTCTTGAGTAGTGACACTGCTTCCAGCACCTGGCAGCAAAACTGCTTTACAACAGGCATCTGATTTTACAAATCTTAGGCACTAGAGTATCCTGGTATAAATAAACTGCAGAAACTAGGAGCTTCTTAGTGTAGCATTGTACCTTTATATATTTTATATATATATATTTAGTGTAAATGGTGGAGGGTCCCAAAGAATAGAAAGCCCAAATCATCTATTTGTGATATTTATTGCAATGTGTACCCAAGAGCATCAGCAAGGACAATAAAACACTGCTGTGCTCTTACAAATTAATTTAATTAATTTTAATTAATGTCTTTTATCTTGAAATACCTCTTAAAAATGAAGCTTTGTGCTAATTCCTGAAGATGGAGCTTATAGAACTTTAAAAACTTAATATTTTTACTTTATTAAAGTAAACCAAATAAGTGTCTTGTGCTTGCTCAATTCCATCATCGTTTTTAAGCGAGCAACGTGGCTGTGAGTGGGAAATGTGCACTTTCTACAACACATTTGGGTTAAGTTTAGAGCAGATTTGCAAAGCAAGCATGAAAAAATAAGAAAAAATATTTAAAAACTCAGAGTTAATTGGAAAAAAGTTATTGATATCAGTGAAAACAGATTTAATGACAGACATATCTCTGCTTTCCTTAAAATCTTAGGCAAGTAAATTGCAGGTTCAGCAAGGAAAGGGCGAGACAGAATCAGGTTATTTCTGCAATCCCAGAAAAACCCCGTGCTGGGGAAACTCGGAGCAGGTTTGTTGTCTGCAGTGATCAGAGGCTGTGATTTCAGGAAGGAATCTGGCGGTGTTTTTGTTCTCACATCCACGCTGCCTTTACGAGTTAAACAAATATTTAATTGGGGTTAATCCTGCGCCGCTCCGTAGTCAAACACCAGGGCAAACCTGCCGTGGGTCTTCCTAGCACGGAACTCTCCCCAGCGTCGGCTCCACGGGTGGAGGAGGAATTGCAAACCCCTGCGTGGGAGTGCGGGAGGCGTTTGAATCTTTAATGCCCTGCCTGGCAAAACCTTGCTCGAATTATTAATTAAATGGGGTCAGGCTGGGAGCACTTTGACCAGGATGGAAGG
The DNA here is from genome assembly GCA_013401355.1 of Ceyx cyanopectus. Classification (NCBI taxonomy): domain Eukaryota; kingdom Metazoa; phylum Chordata; class Aves; order Coraciiformes; family Alcedinidae; genus Ceyx; species Ceyx cyanopectus. The sequence goes on along the minus strand of VYZU01040822.1, from coordinate 68,896 downwards.
AAGGGGAAGGATCGGGAGCAGAGCACTGAGGTGGTGCTGGGTCCGGGCGAACCTGCTGGGGAAGCTCTTGCAGCCACTGGTGGTAAGCTTGGGGTGTTTGAGCATCTGCACTCATCATCTGGAAGACAAATAGCAAGTGTGTCATGTTTTTAAATCAGATTCATGTGTTTTGTTGTGTGGCTGTTGGTTTTTTGTTTGTTTGTTTCAAGCAATCAGGATAGTCAGATTGCCCAAATTTGTGAGTGAATGGTGTCAGGTCCTGGAATCAGGGCCAGGCTCAGGATTACTGTATTTTCCATCTTAACTCTTTGCTGTCTAGCACAGAAATAATGCAGATATTAGTGAGAAGGAAATAACTTTAAAGGAAAGCTGTTAAGTCAGAGCTGGAAGGAGAAGCCATGGTGTTTAATGAGCTTGTGGTGGGACGTGAGGGCAGAATGAAATCAGAAATGTGGTTTGGGGTGGACAGGTGAGATGGAACTCCCCATCTTTCCTCAGAATGAAACACCCAGTGGCCTGTTCAAACGTGGTGCTGGTATTTGTGATGGACTCAATGGTAATATTCCTGTTGAGCTCCTCCTGTACCTCTGGCTGGTGAAGGACTTTTCTGCACTGCTTGTGGCTGTTGGCTGAAGCCAGAGGCTGTAAAGTACAGCGGGTGATGAAAGTGAATGTGTCATAAACCAGTAAAGTGTCCCTGTTTAACCTGTTAAACCCAAGTGGGCTTTGCCCGTGGGTGTTTTCATGGATTCTCGTGGGTCAACAGGCCCTTTGCGTGGATATGCAAAAGAAAAAACGTCCTGACAGGAGGTTGAAGCCAGGTGGGGTTGGGCTCTGCTCCCAAGGAACAAGCACTAGGACGAAGAACCATCTTCAGGTTGCCCCAGGGGAGGTTTAGGTTGGAGATGAGGAGAAAATTTCTTCCTCTCCAGGCTTGTCCAGGGCTGTCCCAGGCTGCTCAGGGCAGGAGTGGAGTCCTGTGATCCCAGGAGGGGTTTCCAAGCCCCCCATGGAGCTGTGGTGCTGAGGACCATGGGTCAGTGGTGCCCTGGCAATGCTGGGGGAGGGTTGGACTTGATGGTCTTAACGGTCTTTTCTGACTGAAATGATTCTATAATTCAACGATTCTATGATATTTCTCTGGATCCGATTTTAATGAGAAAAATAATTCAGGTGTGGCCACTATTAGCTCATGGAGAATATTTACTGCCAACTCCTAAAGCCTTTGGAAAACCGCTTTTTTTTTTTTTTTAAATGAAAGTGTTAATGCAGCTCTAAGCACGTTGTTGCAGAAATGTATAATTTATTTTTTTTTTTACCCGCTGCCATTTGCAAACACCCGTGTTTTCCAAACCCGGCTCGAGCCGCAAACAGAAGCGATCTTGAGAACCCTCCTAATCCCGCCTGGATATTCCCCCCCCCCCCCGCCCCAACTCTGGTTGGAAAAACAATAATCAAAGCTCCGCCACATGGTTTGGCACGGCCGGGCACCGTTGGCAGCTCCCCGGCAGCGGCGGGCTGGGACCAGGCGAGCAGATGCTGCGGCCAGGCTGCTCCGTGGCGCACATGGAGCCGTTGGGCTCCGCTCCAGGATGCGGCTCCTGCAGCCGGGCGCCTTTGGAAGCGGTGGAATCCACGGAGGTAGGGTGTTGAGCTGGTGGGGTTTGTTGGGTTTTATTTATCCGTCGGGTCCTTGCGGAGTGAGGCGTGAAGGGTCTTTGACGAACGGGTTTTGCTCAGACGGTTGCGTTGGGAGGTGGGGAAAAAAAAGGAACAGTTGTTATCCTGAAAAGTACTTATTAATTAATCTCGAGCAGCGTTATGGAAAGCAGAAAGCTGTTATTTATTTCTTTATTTAGTTTTATTGCCAGAAGTGCATTAATAATGGTTCATTTCCCACATGGGTGGTGCTTTGCTAACACCAAATGCTGACGTGCAGCTCTAACTCTTCCTCTTCACCATGTGGTGATGTCCCTGCTGTGATGGCCTGGGAAAGAATGGGACCAAGGAGGAGTGACCTCATGGTGTGGTTGTGCCTTGGCTTGTGATAGTGAATGTACCCAGAGATCTGTGCACCAGCCAAAAGCATCACACCCATGCACTGAGAGCATAGAGGCCTCGGTGGATCTCCGGTGCATGGTTAACTTGGTGCATGGAGCTCTGGAGCTCACTCTTAACACTTAAGAGCCACCTGGATCTGTTCCTGGGTGACTTGGTCTAGGTGATCCTGCTCTGGCAGGGGCGTTGGACTAGATGATCTTCTAGGTCCCCTCCAACCTCTAATATCTGTGAATCTGTGAATTATTCAGCTCTTCACACACTCGCTATAGATCCTGGATCTTTGGTTGGCTTTAACTGGACATGCAGGTTGAGGTGAGAGCCTCTCTCTCTGGCATGCAGAAGCTCAGGAGAAATCATGTGGTTGTGTTGGCTGCTCTTCTGTCTCACGCTGGGTTTGGCAGCTCCCGTGGCATCGAGGGAGAGCAGCACCTGGCCCCTGCTGATACAGGCAGTGCAGAAATCGAAGTGAGCTGAAACCCGAGTTATTTTGCTGGTTTTCTTTGCAGGTGACTCTGTTGCTGGGGTCTCGGGCATTTTGTATTCTCTGTGAATGTATTTAAACGTGTGACTTCATTTGTGAACTCGCCGCCTTCCCGAAGGTGTTTGCAGAGCTGGTGACCTTCTCTGCAGGTCTGTGTGGTGGGCAGAGCTGTCAGAGGCTGGCTGCGTGACCCAGCTCTCTCACAGACAGTGAATTTTGGCTTTGTGCCTTTTTGGGGTGTTTCGATGGGAGGATTTTTAATTTTTATTTCCTCTTCCCAGCTAAATCTCATGGAAAGCCAAGATGTGTGGCTTTCCTCAGCAGATCCGAGGTGTTGTGCCAGTGCTGGGCTCCAGGGCACGTTAGGTTGGGTATCACAGAATCAATATGGTTGGAAAGGACCTCCAGGGTCATCAAGTCCAACCTTTGTCTTAGATGCAACTGTTAAGGAAAATACCCTACGTGACCCTCCAGTCCCAGCCTTTCTTGTAGTGACAAACCAACATTTGCTGTGCAGTCCAAACAAGGTGATTTTACCTGAGGGAGGAAAATAAAAGCTTTTTCTGTGACTTGCTGAGGTTTGGGGTTTTTGTGTTTGTTTTTTTTTCCAGATTTTAATCAAGCAAGTTCACACTTGCATAAAGGGAAAGCTTCACTTTCAATTGTCCATCCATGTTTTAATTTTAGTTTGGGGTTTTTTTTCTGTACCGTGGCAGTAGTTAGTCTCGTGTGTCAAAGACTGTTTCCACAATTATGGTTTGCCTAATGGTCCTTTTGTTATAATTCATAGGCTAATAGAAGTCAGAGATGGAAAAGACCTATTAGATTATTGAGTCAATGCCCTGCAAATGCAGGATATAATCTCCTAGATAGAGGATGTATCGGATATTATTAAACAGATTTTACACTTGATCTTAGCTAAATTATGGTTCGTAGTCATTCGATTCCTGGAACGGTGTAATAACAATAGCTTAATTTCAGGTTTTGGAGGAGTATGTCTGTGTTTAAGTTTACCATTTGGCATTTCTGGGGATTGCCTGTAGATGTGCTTGCTTTCTGAAGGAGAGATTAGATATTCCTACCAGACAGCAGTGTGTGTGTGTGTGTGTGTGTGTGTAAAATAATAAAATCTATCGAATATCTCTAAAAGCCTTTGCATTTTCCCGGGCTAAAGCAGTGCAAAATATCAACTTTATAGGGAAAGGAAAGATGAAGAAAGAAAAAAAAATCCTCATCCATGTATCAGCAGTAAATCCTTATGAAACCCAGATGGTTTTGAGCTGGACTCTGGATTTGGGCACAAGTGAACTCAAAATATTAAGGAAGACTTAAAAAAAATTCAAAAAAATCTTCTCCTCCAGGGCTGTCCCAGGTTGCCCAGGGTGGGGTGGAGTCCCTGTGATCCCTGCAGGGGTTTCCAAGCCCCCCATGGAGCTGTGGTGCTGAGGGACACGAGGCAGTGGTGCCCTGGCAGTGCTGGGGGAACATTTGGACTCTGATCTCAAAGGTCTCCTCCAAACAAAACCATTCTGTGATTCTAGATCCCTCTTCTTCTTGTGTGGCTGGCTGAAGAAGAACTGCTGGTGACAGCACAGCAAGTGCATCTCAGCAACTGCTGGAGACCAGAAGTTCTGTGAACTTCTGAGAGCAGACACATGGTGGTGTTTGAGCCCTGGGTTCCAGTGAATTAAATTTTCTGTCTGAACATGAGGGGAAAAACTTCTCTGCTGAGGTATTTGAGTAAAGCCACGTTTGTGTTTAGTGTGTGATGAACACCCGGCCGTGTCTCTACCTGTCAGCTCCTCACAGCCATCAGCAGGGTCTGAGTTACTCCTCCTTGTTTGAGAAGGTCTGAAGAAGTAGTCCTTGTTTGAGTGGAGTAGATTAACTGTCTTTCCCTCTGTCACTTACAGGAGCTGATTTCATACACAGCGTACCAGGCTGATCTGCTTCCCCCAGAACAGCTCAGGGAGGGATGGGGGCTGTTTTGAGCAATGCCTCCCTGTTTTGGGGTAAAGGGTCTATAATGAGGGAGTCATCCCACAGTCTGGGAAGCACTTAGAAAAATAAGAGGTGGAGTGGGCAGGACATATTGACTTAAAAGGCTGTAATTAAGAGATGGGAAGGCTTTTTGACTCGGAAAGCTGTAATCAGTAGATAGGTTTTCTCCAGGACAAAGTGCAGCTCCTCGGGGTTGAAAACCAGCCTGTGCTACTTGAAGTTCTTCATTGGTGGGCTCTCAATCAAAACCCATTATACAACTAAAGACAACTACCCTCCTCTCCCCTCTTTGCGTGTTATGCCCAGTCTCAGCTGCTTGTCCACACGCTCTTCTGAAGCCCCCTGGTACTGAATCTGTGGGATTCGCAGTAAATCTGTTGTCATCAGGTCTTCCTTGAAACAGATTTCCCTGATGAGAGAGCTGCAGGGTGTGCAAGGAGACCTTGCAGCTATGACACCGTGTGGGAAGGTGGCCGTGTCCTTGCTGAGAGCCAGAGGCTCAGCCCAGCCAGCGGGCACCAAGGGAATAGCTGGGGCTGCCTTCCTCCTCTTCAACGTTTGTGGTGCTTCCCTCAACAGAACTGAGTCTGGTTATGTAAAGTTAATGTATGACACAAACGTGACCTCCAGGTTATTTTTGGTACCGTTTTCAGCCGCTTTTCCCGTGATAAATTATTGTGTAATCTCTCAGGGAGAGAGTCTGGCTGTTCTGCTGTTAAAAAACAGTTGTCAAACAGCTGGGGAGAGCTGGAACGTGAGGATGAGAGTTACGGAGACTCAGCATAAAGTTTTGAGGTTATTAGATGGAGTTTTAAAAGTAGCAATTGATATTTCTTTTGATCCAACCATACCCTGGGCTGCACCCCCAGCAGCGTGGGCAGCAGGGGAGGGGGGGATCCTGCCCCTCTGCTCCCAGGGCTCTGGGAAGAACCCCCTGCAGGGCTGGGTCCAGCTCTGGAGACCTCAACAGAGACAGGGAGCTGCTGGAGCAGGGCCAGGGGAGCCCCAGCAGTGCTGGGAGGGCTGGAACCCTCTGCTGGGATAGACTGGGAGAGCTGGGGGGGTTGAGCCTGCAGAGGAGAAGCTCCAGGGAGACCTTCTGGGGGCTGTCAGTGTCTGAAAGGGTATTACAAGAAAGCTGGGGAGGGACTTTTGACAAGGGATTGTAATGAGACGATGAGGGGTGAGGGCTTCAAACTGGCAGAGGGGAGATTTAGATTAGAAATAAGGGTGGTGAGACCCTGGTACAGGCTGCCCAGGGAAGCTGGGGATGCTCCATCCCTGGGTATGTTCAAATCCAGGTTGGATGAGCTCTGAGCACCCTGCTCTAGTGGGAGATGTCCCTACCATGGCAGGGGGCTGGAACTGGATGATCTTTAAGGTCCTTTCCAACCCAACCCATTCTGAGACTCTCTGGTTTTTATACAAAAGGGATTTTTTTTATTTTTTTTTTTTTCCAGTGCATTATTTAGAACAGAAGGAGATTTTCGGGGTGCTTTTTTTTCCTTCCTCCTTGTTTTGCAGTTTTTGGCAGCTGGTCTGCAGGGCACCAGGGTGTCGGTGAGGAGAGCACAAAGAGGGAGGTAGTGCTCGTGCTCCCCATGGTAAAATGCTGTTTTTCCTGATCAGCAGCAAGAAGCACTTGAAAAAACACGTGGGGACATCTTCCTGCATGGCAGGGAAAGGGTTTTCTCCACTGTGAGCACATTCCCCCTGTAGCAGGTACGCTGACGGAGTCTTCACCGTGCCCTTTACCTGTCAAACTGTATTTGATCTAACTTTCCCTCCTCGGGCTCTAGAATAAGCTTTAAAAACAGTATATGGAATAAACCCCGAGGACCCCAAGCCATCAGAAGCCAGGGCTCCTGAAGCACTAGCAGGGGACAAAGTGATGCACGTCCCAAAGGCACTGCTGTTTACCTGCTGTCCCCTCCGGTCAGGGACCCTGGCTGGGGTCAGAGAGGGGGGACTTTTCTCTCCCTTTACCTCCTGCCCCACCTGGACAGTAACCAAAGGCTCCCAGCTGGGGCAATTTGATGCAATTCAGGGGTTCTCTCACCACGATGCGATTTTCCCTCTCGCTACAGATTGACATGTTCTGGGCTGAGTGCTGAAGCTCTCAGGAGGATGATGATGGTGTGTGAAGAGACAGAGGACAGGGGTGATAACGTTTGTCAGAGCTTAGATGCTGGCCAGAGTGTTGTGCACAGATCCTGGCCCTGTAGCTGTTTAGGGAGAAAAAGAACATAATTAAGGACTTGGAGTGAGAATTAACACTCTGGCTTCAAGTTTAATTGCATTTGTTAAAAGTGTGTTGATTTGTTCTTCTGTTTTGTTTTTTTTTTTTCTTATTAAGCCAAAAATTGGAGAAAGAAGCTCTAAAAAGTGCTTGTCTCCGTTTTCTTCATATGTGTATCAGGAGGAAAAGGTGGGATGAGTGCACAGCATAGGATATCTTGAATTCTTTACTCCTTGCACTTGGAGAGTTATCCGGGCTGATCAGCCCTCAGAGCTAGATCAGACAGTTGTGAGGTTGCTTCAGGATCAGAGAATATATCTTTAATATCTTTATATCTCTTTATTTCTTTAAATAATATATATTTAATATCTCTTCTGCTCCCTGTACCCTGGTGGAAGGCAAGAAGAGAGTGACTTTCAGGGCAAGACTTCCCATCACCAATAGATGGACCCCTCAGGGCAGGTGGTGGTGGCACTAGGGAGCACTGGGGATGACTCCATCTGTGGAGGAGGCTGCAGCCACCCCAGTGCTGGGAACCACTGGTAGGAAGCACCAGTGGTGTTACTGGTGCCTATAATCATGGAAGGGGTTTGGTTGGATCTTGGAGTCCAAGCACCCTCCAGCACTGCCAGGGCACCACTGCCCCATGGCCCTCAGCACCACAGCTCCATGGGGGGCTTGCAAACCCTTCCAGGGGTCACAGGGACTCCAGCCCTGCCCTGGGCAGCCTGGGACCGCCCTGCAGGGGAAGAAATTGTTCCTCAGCTCCAACCTCAACCTCCCCTGGGGCAGCTGGAGGCTGGTTCCTCTTGACCTTCTGGCTCCAGCCTCCTGTCAGGAGCTGCCAGAGCCAGAAGGTCACCCCTGAGCCTCCTTCTCTCCAGGCTCAACCAGCCCAGGTCCCTCAGCACGGTGCTTTTCCCCCACCCAGTATCTATTTCCAGTTCTCATTATAACAATATTTTATTTTTTTCTTTTCCTTTTCAATGCTTTAAGTGAAATCCACATTTTATTTTTTTTTTTCACCACTCATAAATAATATTAGGGTAACAATTGCAGTTCCATGCAGGAGGAGAAGAATCTACCTAAGGAGAGGTTTCTAATTGCAGGTTTTGAAAGGGCAGTTGCTGCAAACATGCAAGTTAAAAATACTTAAACAGAAATTACAATAATGTTCTGAGTGCTTTAATTTTGGGGCTGAGAAGCCAGGAAACACCCCCTCTGCACAGACATGGCCGTGGTGAGGGACTTTATAGATGAGGCTCCTGTGTGGTATATTTGTTGGTAGAAGCACTGGAGCAGTGAGTTGAAGCACCCTTGTGCCACCAGGACTGGCAAATTTATGGCCTGGCCACCTGCTTTATGTCAGTAGAAAAACATATATATTACAAAATGAGGCTATTTGTTATTTTTAATTTAAGGTCCGTGCCTCATCTGTTTAAAGCTCTGCAGTGGCAGTTAAGATATAGGAATTTTTTGCTGGCTGTCATCATTCCTCACTGTGTGGAGCTCGACCTTGTTTCCACAGCATCATAAAATGTGAGGACCTTTGAGGATCATGGTGTCTTCTCCTGGATAATATGAGCCAATGGACACGTGCATACACATGGATATACCTGTGCATGGCAAAATACCTCTGTGCTGTGGCTCAGAGAGCAGGCAGGTGACCATATCACCTTTAAAAATATTTAAGTGGAAACACTGGTGTCAGGGAGTGAAATGCACAGAGCTTTCTGTTGCTGGAGGAATGACCAGGGTTCCTCTGTCTCTTGTTATTGCAAATATTTTCCTCAAGTAAGGTAAATTGTCCTGTTGTTTTGGGTTTTTTTTGCCTCAAGTGTATTCATCCCAAAGCTATGGGCCAACCCTCCTCCTGAAATAAGTAACAAAATATGAAAGTTTGAATATAACAGTTTCCATATTATATATATATTATATATATAAAGAATATATATAGTATATATAATATATATATAAAAATATATATATAAATATAACTGTTTCCAAGAGCATCTTTCCAAGCCCTCTGTGGAGCTGTGGTGCTGAGGGCCATGGGGCAGTGGTGCCCTGGCAGGGCTGGGGGTACATTTGGACTGGATGATCTGAAAGGTCTCTTCCAAATAAAACAATTCTTTGATTCTTTACTCTTAATTCTTACATATATATAACTAATAATTCTTACACATCAGTCTCTAGCTTCAGTAGGATCTTGCACCAGTAGTGAATATATAAAAATGCAAATTTTTGAGTCTGTTTTTTTTTCCCCCCTCTATTCAAAGCCATAAATAATTCATTAAATTATTTTAATTACTTTATTAATTACCAAGATTGATAAATACAGTTTGAGCATACAAACTATAACTACAGATTGGGCACAGAAACACCAAGGTGAAGCTGTGAGTGCCTGTTCTCTATTGCAGATCTCAAAATGTGAGGATTTCACAGAGGAGTGAAGTCAGTCTCAAGATTCTAAATTATTACAGGGACTTTTTTCTTGCTCAGCTCTTCTCTGAGGACTTACTGAAGTTTCCTGTCTCATCCCCCCAAACTTTTACCCTTAGCGGGTGATGAACTGAACCTTTCAGACCAAGCCCTGAGCATGAGGTGGTCCTCATGGTGGCCTAGATTCTCTTTTTTTTTATTTTATTTTTTCTTTTTTTTTTCTTTCCTTCCTCAAGAGCAGATGGGTTTATTTTTAACTACTCATTCCTATGGTAATTTTTCTCCTGGTTAATCCTGTTTGGAAATAGAAATGCGCTCACTGAAATTTCTCATATTTAGAAATAGCATCCCCCAGGCAAGACGTATGTGGTGTGGAAGAGTACCCTTTCAAATGTCTAGCTGTGGGTTAGGAAAGCAGACCAGATGACTTGGCCTTATGAGATATTTGTCAGGACTTGGTCCAAGCTCTTCAGAGGTGGTTGGAGAGCTGCAGCCTCACAAGCTGCCTTCATTCCCTGGCTCCAAGCAGAAATTCAGTGTGTTTTGTTTACCTGCAATAGCTGAGCCCTCCCTGGGTTGCTGCTCTCGGGGAAATTCCCACCCTGTGCTCCTGCTTGGAGCAGCGTTGGGTCCTGCTGGGCTTGGCTTGGGTGGTCCTGGAGCTACTTGGCTCCAGATGGAGCCCTTCCAGCCCATGGTTGACTTTTCTTGTTCAACTATTTGTCTGAAAGTCCTTGGAAATCAAACCAGCTCCTGCCTACGGGTGTTTAACAAACATCTGGGGAGTAAAAACCCAAATGTTATCAGTTACACTGAAATTATGACTTGGTTTGTGGGTATCACTGAGTTTGAAGACTGGGTGAATGGGCTGGTGGTTGATAATCATGATAAGTTGCAGGTCATGGTTTAGAAGAATTTATTTCCAATTTAAATAAGATATAAATTATTAAATTTAAATTATTATTAAATTCCAATAATAATTTTTTATTTCCACTGTCTAACTGGACGAGGAACACGAGTTCTCTCTGGCCTTTCAGAACAGGTTATCTGCAGTAACTAGAAGAACTAAATATCTTTCAGGGTCCCTTCCAACCCCTAGCATTCTGTGATTAGCTCATGTGTAGTTTTATAATACAGATTTGATTTTTCAACTTCACAGGGTGTAAAGAAAAAACAACTCATCACAACAAAACCAAACTAAAACACCACCACAGCCCAGAACACAGTAGATCTACTCACCCCCCTTGATAAATAATGAATTTAGGCTGGATCTCAGGAAGAAGTTCTTGACCTTGAGGGTGGTGGATCAGTGGCACAGGCTCCCCAGGGAGGTGGTTGGGGCACCATCTCTGGAGCTATTCCAGGTGAGGTTGGCCAAGGCTCTGAGCAGCCTGGGCTAGTTGAGGGTGTCCCTGCTCACTGCAGGGGGGCTGCACTAGATGCCCTTTGGAGGTCCCTTCCAGCCCTAAACATTCTATGGTTCTATTCTATGAATTAAGCTGACAATACAGAGCTTTTCTCCTTAATTAGTAATTAGTGGTGAGAGAAAGCCAAATGTAAACCATCCCTGCTGCCAGGCAGGTTATGTTTGTGCCTCTTTCTGATGGCACCATCCCCGTGAGCACGTGGGTGACTCTCAGCTTTGCTCTGAGTGTTGAATTGATGCTCCCAGAGCCTTGGGTGTTTCAGCCTCTGGTTGGGGTGTTCTGAAGCACAACCAGGAGCCTCTCAAGGTCTGCAGGGCTGGGCTTGCTCCGTGGCAGAGCACCTCCATAAACCACCCCTGCCTGGTTGCCAGAACACATTTAATACTTCTGCTCCATAAAAGATCATATCTTTCTAGGGAGAATTAAAGCAAACGGAACGAGGACGATCCATATGTATAAACCCTCTACGGTTATTCTTACAATTACAAGTAAGATGGTGATAATTACCATGGCAATTTGTTTCTTTATGGATGAGATTTCTTCAAATAGATGCAGAAATATCTCTTCTCTGTACCCTTATGTTTAGCTTTTCTCCCAGATAAAGGTTCCACGGCAAACATTTTAAGGAAATTGATGGTGCTTACAGGAAAGACTTTTTTTTTTTTTTTAAATGTTTCAACATTTTTCACTAGTCATACAACTATCTAAATAAAAAATTGTCCTTAGGGGTTCTCTTATCATATTTAATAGCCAGGGGCGCTCTTGGTAGCTGACTAAACTGGAGGAAAAAAACACCCAAGTGCGTCATCCTCCAGATTGCTGGTTTGAATGAACATGGGTTACCAGCAGCTGGGAGCTGCCAGGGTTACTCTGTGGCCCTGCTGGGTTGCTGAGCTTGGTTTGAACCCTCTCCTGCAGAGAGGAAGATGCTGCCTTGGTCACCTGCAGGTACATCCACGCCAGGTGCTCTTCGGCAGTAGCTCCCCTCAGTTTACCTGCTCACCTGCCCTGCTGCCTTCTCCCCCGGCTCTGAGAAGCACAATTAGTGCCAAAAGAAAAATCAGTTTTGCCCACACAGAAGTCAATGGGATGTAGAAGTGGTTATTTACCACAGGAATTGATTCATCAAGCGGATTATTCAGTAAAGACGGCAAAATTAATTGAATAACATGTTTTAACAAATGGAATCTGACTGGCTTTATTGTGCATGTGCATGAGAGTAGCAGTGGCTCTGCCTTTTGATTTAGGTTCCCCTGCTCAGTTGCTCAGCAATATAAATCTGAATTTCTGCATCCACTTCTGGAACTTCACTCTTTGCTCTTAACTTCTTAGATAGCAACATTAGGTTCCTTAGTTGACAGCAGCCCTATAATTGAGATTAGTTATCAACAGGTAAACTTGGCTTAGGTTATGATTAAAACTTTTTTTGGGGGGTAAGAATCGTTCACATATTGAGGTATTTAATGAAGTTTATTATTATACAAATTCAGAGCTATGTCTTTTTGCAAAGGCCTGGGAAAAAGCTTCTTTAACTATGTTTATTGTGGACATTTAAAGTCACAGAATCACAGCCTGGTTTGTGCAGGAAGGGACCTTCCAAGGTCATCTGGTCCAACCCCCATGCAGGGAGCAGGGTCATCTGCAGCTAGAGCAGGGTGCTCAGAGCACTCCCAGCTTTGAGTGTTTCCAGGTAGATACTGAAGTGATGGGAGGTAATTTACTGAATTCCACTGGCCCTTGGTCCACAGACAGCATCACTGAGCACTGTTTTCCTCTTCTCTCCCCCCACCAGCCTTGGTTTGGGTTCGTGTACCTCGAGCCCCATCATGGTCTTGTAGAGAGCATGTTCCTCAGGAGTCACAAAGAGGACAGCTGCTGGTTTCCTGATGGTGCTTTTCATGGCAGTATCTCTGGTTGTAGGAATTGCTTTCTCTCGGCCTGCATTATATTTAAAAAGTGATTTTTCTCTTTGTCATTAGAATCCAGTTCTGATTTCCTTACAGTAAAGATTTTCGGTAGATTGTATCGCCAGAAAGACAAATCTGTTAGGTCAACTTTGATTACATTGGGGAGACATATTCCATTATATAATTCACTGGGGTCTGTACTATTCTTAAAGCAAAACATAAAGCTACCTCAAATGTCAGGGTTTGATAGATTCAAAATGCGTCCCCTCCAAACTCCATTAGGCCTTCTAATCTTTAAAGCTCTTCTTGTTCCTCCCACCCGTGCCTTCCAGAGTTGTGTTCCATGTCAGAGGCTCTTCTCCCAGTAAACACTCTGGACAATTTAATCTCGCTTCCATGATCTGGCTGGGATGAGTATCATGTTCTGCAGGAGGGAGGGAAACTTACAGCAAATATTTAAGTGGCTTCTTTCTTTCATTTAAAGGCAATCAAATGTTTTGAGGGTAGAATACAAAGCATGGGAATGCCAAGCTGTGCATGCAGAGGAATCCAAAACAAAAGCAAACGTGACCAGTGAGGTAGGTGCTGGCTGAAATGGTGTCTGTTCTAGCAGCAGATGTTTGGCAAATGGATGGATGTTGGAACAGTGGGAATGGTTGCAAAATTGTTGTAGAAAATAGAAATATCTATAGATATTATATAGAAATATTTTCTATGGGGATGTTAGTGGTTTCCTGTAATAAACATGCACAAAAAGAGCATTTTAAGTTGAGAGAACTTCTGCAAAATAATATAATAATTATATAATAATATAATAATAATAAAATAATATAATTTACAGTCTAACAAAACTGAACTGGATCCTGTTTCATACAACAACCCCAAACTTTTGTGCACTGGCAGAAAAGAGATCTCAGAGTGGTACTTGCATGTTGAAGGTGTTTACACACAACATACATGTTTCTCTGCTGGTTTTGGCCTAATGGTTTTACAGATTTTTGGGCTGATGTTTTAAATAGGTGGTGTGGGTTAGGGTAATATGTGGGTTAGGCTGTGTAGCCTCTCAAAAGCTGAGTGAGTCAGTTGTCTTCTAAATAATTAGAATAAGCTGTGTAACCAGTACCAAAAGGCATATTCAGATGAATCTGTGTTGCTCCCCAGTGATATGTGAATTTCTTGTCCTGCCACAGGCTGCCCAGAGAGGGACTTTGCAGAACCTTATTGGGTTAATATAGTGGAGAATTAATGTGAATCAATTAATGATGGGCACAGAGTACAGAAGAACTTCTTGAATTTCACAGCTCTGTGACTCCTGGACTCTTGACAAGAAACACAGAACTTGGTCAGTGGGAGCTGCTTGCCGTGTCTGGAATATCATTGAGATTGCTGTGAACAGTGATGTTGAAAATTGCCCTTTGTCTCTGCAATTTTTATCCTCCTGGGATTTTACCGGAGGCATTTTCTATTTATTTTATTATTTTTTTTTCTATGATTAACACACAGATGGTGCGTGCTTGAGGAACCTGGTGATGTTTTGGGCTTTTTGGTTGAAACTATGGGTGAATCTTTCTTTGTACTTGAAGTTTCTTTATGCCTGAAGATACCAACCAGGGGTGTGGTAACTCTTGCATATAGGATTGATTCTTCTTTGAAGTTAGTAGTAGCTTCTGTCAGGGAAGGGCACAGAACTTGGTCCTTGAGTCAGGACAGGGTCTGACAGGGCTCTTCCATATCAGATACCATCTTTATCTCCCTCTGAACTGAATATCAGGAATACTTGATAAATACTGGGGTGTTGTGGTTAATGGTGACTGCTGCAAAGTGTTGTTAAATAAGAATTGTGCTGTGACATATATAGAGGGTTCAGAACTTGCTTCTACTCTGGAAACATTCATAATGACTTTTCAAGCCTTCAGAGTGGGGCTCATGATAAATCCAACTTTCTGTGTCTGATCTGCTCTGATTTAAAACATAGGGAAGCATCAGTTGCAGTATTATGGTGACAGAGAACATCCTTCTCATGCTCTCTTTGGTCATCAGCTTCCTTAGAAGCATCTGCCTCTTGCTGCTTGGTTTACCTCAACACTCCCTTCCCCATCTCATGATCTCTCCCTCAACCAAAAAGGAACTAAAAGGAAGAATCAGTTTCATGAAGTAAGTGTTGGAAAGGCTTTTTTTTTTTTTTCTCTCTTTTTCCCCTCAGCTATGAAATTTGTCATAATATAAAGAGGTTGTGCAAAGGTGCCTGACTATGTAAACTCTATCATGAAGGCTTTGGGTGGACCAGAGAACCTTGTTTGAGCTCTGTGCCCAGGAGTGAATTTCATCCTAAATGTTATTAAAAGTTCCTCTGCTTAACTGTGGCACAGCTAACAGCAAATGATCACTTAAATCTCTAAAGTAATAAAGACAGATAAATTACAGTAATGTGAAAATCTGTGCTTCTGCAAAAAAAAATAAAAATACCCCAGCATTATTTGGATTGTGTCTGACTCACAAATACTTGGATATCAGTCTTTCAAAACTGAACTGAAACTTAGTGTGACTTTAGCCATTCCAGGGAATCCGAGTCGTGAATCATGGTGCCCGAATAAACCCACAGAAATATCATCAACAGTAGAAACACGTGGCATTTTTTTTCCTGTCTGAAAGAGCAGTGGTTTCTGAGCTGGAAGTGGGACATGGTTTTGTTACCACCCTTCTCAGGAGTTAGGTGCCACCAGGGTATGTGGCTGAGAAGCAGGGTATAAAAGGTTGATAAATCACACCAAAAAAAAGACATATTTTTATGTGGGGGGGGGAATTGCATTCAGCATTTTTTTCCTGAGTAAAGTATGCAGAAAACCTGCTTAAATGGGGCATATAATTTTTAATGAATCAGACCCTTTCTCCTAGGAAATGAAGCAAGTATGATAAATACGGTGGAAACGGGTGACTATCTAGGGTCTGGTAATGGTATCATATTTGAAATCCACCTGAGGGTTTCTCTGAAAGGTAGCAGCTCAAAAGGATTAGTCTTTAGACTAGCAGACTTTGAGGAATGTGGGATAAATTGAAGAGATTTGATCGGAATCAATTAACAACAAAAAAGGAACTGCTACTGAAAGTGGGGAGGTACTAGGAGAAAAATTAGAAAGACACGATGCGCATTAATTTCTGTAAATCAAGATCCTAGTTATTTAATGGGTACTTGGAAGGAACATTTCCTAGTGCTGGCCTCACGCTTGGATCCTTTGCCACTCAACAGTTTTATCTCAGCACATATTTATTGCTTTTCTCAGTGACATGGTTAAGAATCCTACTCTCCGTGGAAACTCCCAGGATTTTATGGATTCTCACTTTATTTCTTATTTCTAGGATTCAATACTTTGATGGGAGTTTTTAAATGGTGAGATGCTTTTTACCTTTCTTATTGAGATTCTGGCATCTTTGGTGGCAGCAGGAAAAGCAGAATTTGTCATTTTGTACCTTGATAAAATATATTCCTTGGGAAGGTGGGCTTGGAAACCCCTCTAGGGGTCACAGGGACTCCACCCCTGCCCTGGGCAGCCTGTATGTGACAGATATTTTGCTTATATCCATCTCTTTTTCTCACAGCCTGCATTTATTTCAGATTTTCCTTCCAAATCCTCGTGATGTGATTAAATCAAGTGCTCTTCAAGCAGCAAACAGTGTGCTTAGGGGATGGTTGGACTGCCTTGAGACTGACTATCAATGTTCATTCAGAAGACATTTAGAGATGCTGTGGGCATGAATCGTAAGCCTGAAGTGTTCCAAATTTCATGGGTTTACATAGACTTGGTCTTGAATTCCTTATTTAAGAGACAATGGTTTGCACTGAAGGCAGGATGGAAAAGGAGTGGCATTAGAATGCAGCGAGGTTATGCAGTCGAGCTATTTCAGGTGATTACACAGGGCAGCAGCAAGTGTCAAGGGCTTTAACATTTTCAGACTAAGCAATGGTGAAAGTGCTGAAAAAAGGGGGAAAAAAAAGTAACGGAGATCTGATATTCTATGATGAAGATTTAATGAGGATTTTGCCTTGGCCACCACGCTAAATCAGATTCTGTACGGTGAAGTTTTCAGGCTTTTGGAGAATTCTGAAATGCTTCTGATTATAGAGGAAAAGCAGAAAGTTTGGTTTGGGGAATTAAATTTGTATTTTGAAGGATGAATACAAAGGAGGATATTAAATTAAACCTGGAGGGCTTTTTCTCTCATGCAAGTTTAGGATAATTGATACTTGAACACCATTCTTTCAGCTCTCTGCCTTAATTTTAGTTGTGTGTTTTTTTTGGTTTGATATCTAATTGTAGTAGGAGTGACACACTTGTAAGGTGGGGTCAGAATTGTCATTCGCTGCCCTTTTCTTCTGGGTGATCCTGTTGAGATCTGCTCATTGCAGCCAACTGTAGCTGCAGTTCTGGTTGCATCACCAGCTGCTTTCCAGGGCTTCCTGCTGGAAGGTAGGTGGGGATTGGGTAAGAAATCATCAAATCANCCAGCTGCTTTCCAGGGCTTCCTGGGTAAGGGTAAGAAATCATCAAATCTTAAATGGTTTGGCTGGGAAGGGACTAGAATCCTACCCTTTGCAGGGAGCAGGACCATCTGCACCCAGAGCAGGGTGCTCAGAGCCCCCCCAACCTCCCCTGGGATGGTGCCAGGGCTGGGGCAGCCACCACCTCTCTGGGCAGCCTGGGACAGGCTCTCACCACCCTCAGCATCCACAATTCCTTCCTTCTTTCCAATCTAAATCTCCTTCTTTTATTTTAAACCCACCACCCCTTGTGCTCTCGCACCAGGCTGGGCAATCACAGCAGTAATAAATTCTGAGAGCTTTTTGGGGAGGAAAAACAGCACCAATGTGAGATGGAGTGAGTCCCACTGACACTGTGGGACCTCTGATGGAAAAGTCTTCTATATTTATATTTTTATTACTATTTATATATATAAATTTATATTAAAATATATAGAAATTTATATATAAGTANATATATATGTCTGTTCTGCTGCTTACTGACAGACTCTTCTTTAAGACACGCCTTGTTCTCCCCAGGTTATTCAAGTTTAAATACTTTTGCGTTCTTGCCCACGCCCAAAACGACGTCGTTTCACGAAGGCGAAGCGAGCCCCGGGTCATCCCGGGCTGGGACAGGTAAGGACAGGCAGGGACAGGTAAGGACAGGCAGGGACAGGCAGGATCGGTGCCAGCTCTGCCCTCTGCTTCCCTCTGCCGGCAGCGGGGACCCCTCCCGGGGGATGGGGGCAGGTGCCCTTCGGTGTTCCATCCAGGTGGTCCATGGGTCCTGCCCGGTTTGTTCCCGACGGGAGCCTCCCGTGAGTGGCTCCGGCTCCTTCAAAGCCTCCGATGGGATGGAGCAGATTTGGCAGCTTCTGTGTTTGCTTTGGGAGGAACTTTTTGGTTTGGTTTTGTTTTGTTTGGTTTGTTTGGGTTTTTTTAAGTATAATGGAAATGAAAATAGCTTTTAAAAATAATTGTTTACTAACTACAGGTTTTGAATATGATAAATTAATTTTTTTCCAAACTTTTTACAATAAGAACCATCAGCCACTGGAATAATTTCCCCAGGGAAGTGGTGGAGTCCCCAGCATTGGACACTTTTAAGATGCAGCTGGGCCAGCTTCTCTAGACCAGGCTTCTGCCAAGGAAGGTTGGACCAGATGATCCTGGAGGTCCCTTTCAACCTGGGATTTTAGTGTTCCATGACTGAACCCCAGCGTGGCCAAGGTTTGGTGCAGGTTTGGATCAGATGAAGCTTTTTGGGTCGTTCCCAGCTGGGTTGCTGGGTGTTGTGCCAGCAGGAAACCATCGCCCGGGGAAGGATGATGCTGGGTGGCACTGGGAAGGATGATGCTCCCCAAGGTGCCCTGCAGAGAGGTTGGGGTGCACAGAGAAGGGTAGGAATGTGCCCCAGGGAGGAGCATGACCTCCCCTGTGCCATTCCCAGTCTGCAATGTGCTCACGTGCGTGTCTGTGCTGGTGGGTCGTGCATATGAGACATGGGGGGTTTAAGGCTTCCAAAACATCACAGTGTGGGCTTGCAGGCACCAGCTCCTGTGTCGTTCAGTTCCCTGTCTGAATTTGAAGCTAAAGATGTGGCTAAGAACACAGAAAAGTGTCGCTGTGTCATTTTATTCAGAAATACAGTAGGGCGTGGTGATGACAACGTGTATCCTGTGTCCCCCCCCAGCCTGTGCACTCTGATGCGGGACCACTGCTGACTCCCAGCTGCCTGATTTTTATGTACCAGCAACACACAGGCCATTTTTATAAACCACTGTGATGCAGCCAAGCGAGTCCTATTAGATTGTTTTGATCTCACTAGTTTTCAGGAATACGGCGGCGGAGCTGCAGAGCAATTGTACAACAAAGATATATATCCGTGTGTAGAGGCGAGGTTATTTATTAGAATGTTTTCAAAATACGTTTAACCAGAACAGATAATTGCCTTATATATGATACTCTGGACTTTTTAAGCCCAAAGGATATATTGTTAAGCCCAAAGGATATATTATGAACCCACAAATATATATTATTAAACCCAAATTATATCTTTTAGAAGTGTGGTGTAAAAAAAATAACACAAACCCAAACCAAAATAACAATAACCAACCAACCAACAAATAAATTAACTTATTATTAGGGTGAGAAATGAAGTAGAATTGCCTGCAGTTTTTCCTAAAGCTGGTTTGCCCAAAGTCTGAGCAAACAGTTGTCCTGTGGCCGGGTGGATTGTGATGTTTCCTGATGCCTGGTTTTTTACATATGCAGGCAAAAACCTCCAGTGCTCAAGCCTAATGAGTGTGTGTGTGTGTGTGTGTGTATAAATATGTGTATAAATATATAAATAAATATGGATAAATATATAAATATATAAATATATATATAAAATATGTCAATATATAAAAATATATATGTATATATATATTTAAAAAATAAATATATATATATATATCACAGAATGGTAGTGGTTGGAAGGGACCTGTAAATATGTAGGAAACTTCTCTTCCCAGGTCACAGAAGTCAGAGCACCATGGTGACTCAGCTACAAAAATATTTATTTACTAGCAGGATATTACCTGTCCTTCCAAATGTGTTATTTCAAGGGTCTGGGTCTCAGAATCAGTGGAATTAATTGCTTAATTCACTTATTTTTCCTTCACGCTTCTCTCAGTTAACTCAGCTGCAGTTTGGCTCCCCCTGCACCACTGAGGTGGAGGCAGCAAACTAGGATATTTCCTGGTCAAGGTAAGAAGGGGGGTGAGAAAATCTGACTCTTAATGACAGAAGTGATGATTTTGTTTTGAAGGATTTATCCTCAAGTTTCCTGATGCAGCAAATCACATGGAAAATAATTCCCTTTCAAGATAAGAAGAGAAAGAGATGTCTCTGGAATTTAATTTTCTGCTTTGGGAAGCTTGTGTTGTTTAAACCCAACACTTGGATCTCCTTTTGCTGCTTCGGGTGGATGCAGTAAAACGCACCAAGTGGATTTTGTGTTGGTTGCCAGTGGTGGCAGAGTGGTCACCAGTTTGGTCTGGGTCACCCCGCTGGATGGAGCAGGGAGGTGGCACCAGATCATCTCCAGAGGACCCTTCCAACCCCACCATGATGGGATCCTGGAATTCTCTTCTTCTGAAGGTATTTACCATTTCTCTTTGGGCTGGGAATGACCTCACATGGGTTCAGGTGCTGCCGTGACTCTACCTGGGGTGTGTTGATGGTCTTGGTGGTCACCCACTGGTTGCTTCTGGTCCTGTCCCAGCCCTGAATCTCTGTTCCCCATGTTCCTTCTGAAGTCCCTTCTCAGCTGCTTGCTCACGAAGCACATCTTTGATGTGACAAAGCCCGTGCTCCAGAGCTGATGCTAAATTGTTCAGAACAGGGAAAAGGATGTGTGTAATTTTTTATGTGTGTAGCTAATTCATCCAGCCTCGCATTTTACTGTAATTAAAGATGTTTTAGACATCAGGTGTAATTAATATTCTAGGACGTCCGAAAGACAGTGCTTAAATACCTAAATTTTGTTAATGGGCTCAGTCTCTGAGGCTGTTTTGTAAGCATGGGACTAGATAATTCTTCAGGGATTACCTGAGATCTTTCATTAGTGATCCAACGTACCACCCAGGCTAAACCACCTATTTATCTGGAGGGCAATTGATTATAAACACAGATTTAGCTAACAAATCAATCATAATAGCTGAGATTATGCTGCCAATCCTCTTTTACTGGACTTTTATCAATTACTAGCTAAAACGTCACTTATGTCTTCGATACCTTTGTTAGGCTCTTGGTAAAATTAAAGTAGGAGAACACTGTATTTGCAAAATTAGTGGAAATGCCCGAATTCTTATTTTGGGAATTATTAATGTCCAAACTCAACCTCCCCTGGGGCAACTTGAGGCTGGTTCCTCTTGTCCTGTCACTTGCTCCTGTCAGGAGCTGCCAGAGCCAGAAGGTCTCCCCTGAGCCTCCTTCTCTCCAGGCTCAACCAGCCCAGGTCCCTCAGCTGCTCCTCCCCACACTCCTGCTCCAGACCCTTCCCCAGCTCCGTTGCCCTTCCCTGGGCACACTCTATTTTATTTTATTGGTATAAACTTGTATTTTAATCTGTGGATTCAGCAGCCGCCTGTGTGTTTAGTGAGAAATGTAGATTGCATCAGGTTAGGGTGTTGCTGGGGAATGGAAAAAGGGTTTCTATTCACTGTTCTTGTTGTATTCAAGGATCTGACATCTGTCACCACCTGCTTTCTCAAAATAAGCAGATATCAATGCAGTGTTTGTGAGGTGTGATTAATAAATAGTGATATTCTTTGCTTTACTTTCTGCCTGGTACCCTCTGTCGTCACTGTTTCAGGAATAAAATGTTCTCTTATAAAGGTGAAATTGAGAATGTATAATATATTTTTTCTTTTTTTTTACCTTTTTGTTAATATCTTTTTTTCTTGTTTACCATCAGCATCACAGGTGGGTGAGTATTAAAGGCTTTGCCTGAGATTTTTGTTTTAAGGAGGCTAAGTGAGCAAGGGAAGATGTTTTTTTTGTAAAAAATAAGGTCTGTAAATATTTTAGAGGCAAGTTTCTTATTCACTAATACTTGTCTGTAACTTCTGGTGGTAAATTCATAACATAGGATGGATGATTCATGACCTGGGGATGTGAGCACACCTTGAGATAATGTTAGTTAGATAGTTTTTTATGGATATGTTGAGATTATTATGATCATCCCAGTAGCACATTTGATAAATGAACGTAATTACAAATACAATAGCAATTGATGTGATCACAGTGTTTACAAAGTGTGGTTCATTTTTGGTATCGATCGGAACTTTAGGAGGAGGTGTGGAAGTGTTCACTGACATCTCCTGAAACTTAAAAGCCATGGATGTGGAGCAGGAGCCTGGGTGGCTCTTATTTATTTTTTTTCTTCCTGGATGGCAAATAACAAAATGAGGAGAGTCTCCCTCCAGTTGTGCTCATTCTTAAGTGTGAGAGGGATCCAATGACAACAAATATTTATTTCAAGATTATAAAACAAACCGACAAAACAACTCAAAACCAGCTTCTATGCTACTGTTTATAATTATTACACACAGTAGTTGTATGTAGAGGTTATTAATTATTACAAACAGCAATTAGTATGGTTTGGAAAGCCCATATTTTGTAGCTCAGGCTATCTAATGTAATTTAGGATGTCTGCAGTTATGGGATACACTCAGATTTATACCAGTGGAGGCTGGAAAGGATTTTCCTGTTGGGGTAGATGCTCCTCATATATAAACTGGCACACGAAGAGCTGTAGAGAAAAGAGATCACAGTTAGAACTTCTGAGAAGGGAGGAGCTGATGCTGCCTCAGTCACAAAGAGAATATTGAACGGGATCAGCTGGGAAATTGTACCCGGTGAGACTGACCCAGGGGGATCCCCACGAGAGCTTGTGTGCTCCAAAGCAAAGAAGAAAAACTGAGTTTAAGAGTGTTCCAGCTGAGGGGAAGTCTGTCCTTCCAGCCCTGTGCATCCCTCTGGAATCTGAAGGGATTTGTTATGATAAAAAACCACATTTTAGGGATTTTTAAAGAAACTGTAGTGCTTTCTTACAGTCCATGGCATCCAATTTGTGGTGGATTTGATCTCCTTTCCACTGGTTTATTTTTAACCTCCATTTTTTTGCAGTCATCTGATGGCTTCTTCCCTTTGCTCTGCCTTTTTTAGTGGCCAGTGATCTATAAACCAACAGATGTGGCTTTGCAGCATCATGGTGGGGTTGGTTTTTTTTGGCACATATCTTGGTCTCATTGCTTCTGTTGTTTTTCCACCCTGCTGTCCCTTTTTCTGTGAAATGTCCTTTGCTCCTGCATGTCTCTGTCAGTTCCTAGTTAATCCAGGCCCGTAAACAGGGAAAATCAGGAGGTTTTCAACATTTACATCTGTAGCAAAGCAGATGATGCTCTTTTGTTTTCACGTACTGAAAGGCAGGAGCAAGTTAAAAAAAATCCACGTGAGCATCAGTTTGTCAGGTGGTCAAAAGAAATGGAGGATAGTGGGGAAAAGGATCTTCTCACCCAGCTGGGTCCTCCTCTTTGCCATCAGCTGATAAATAGAAACACAGCTCTGTGTTTAGAGCAGCCAGCAATTACTGGGAGCAGTATTTCTGTATAGTTATTCAATGTATGGAGACAGTGGGTATTTATATTTTCTGCTATGATGTGTGAAATATACCACTTATCTTTCCAAAGAAAGCAAATGGTATTATTTTCTTTGTTGTTGTAATTCTCTTTAGCATCTTCCAGTGGTGGAATTCCAGTGCAGGACAGGTTTTTTTTCCCCTCATGCTAATAAATGCTTTGTTTTTTCTACTCAGGAAAGAGGAATCATGGTATGGAGAGGAGTTATCTTAAAATCAGAACCTTAGAACTGTTGAATATCTAAACTATTTTAATTATCTGTGGTCCCTTTCCTTCTAAATCATGGGAAACCACATACTAAGATATACATTATGCACACAAAATTATCTCTCTTGCTTGTTATGTAGCCATGAGTAAGATGAGCATAGGATGTATGTATAGGATGCTATTTAATTTGAAATTAAGGGTGAGATCAGCCCACAGCTGACTAGAACCAGAGCACCAAAGTCATCTTCTGTGTATTTGGGGGTAGCAGGGGCTGCTCTGCCACATTCTTCAGGTGCTGGTGGTAGGGAAAACCTTCAATTCTGTGGCTTCTCCCCACCTCCCTGCTCAAGCAGTGACACTCAGAAGAACAAGAGCTCAGCTGAGAATTCCCATCCTTTCTCATATCAGAAAAGCTTCATCCTGTGGTTGATAACCTCTTGGCTGAAACGCTCTTGAAGAATATTCATCACCTTGCATTCGTTGTCTCTCAAGGGTGCAAGAGGCATTAAAATGAAATCCTCCTAATTCACATTGGGAATTCTTCTGGGAGTCGTGAGGCGAGAAGTCGTTGGGTGCTCGTGTCCTGGACGGGGTTGCTGGTGTCACGTTTGGAGAGGCTGGCAGCTTGCAGCAGAGCCGTATCTTACTCAACCCGAGGCAGAAAAACTGGCTGAGGAGGTTCTTGGTTTGCTTGTTTTCTCCCTTCCTCTGTTTGCCGAATTCTTGGCTTCGTCAGCTTCGCGAGCTGGACAAACAGGGAAGTGTCTGTGCTAAATTCAGCTTCGTATTCCACTCGATTCTCAGATTGTTCCAGATATATATATATTTATTTTTTTTTTCCTTTCAGAGAGGGAATAGCATATGGAACCCTTCAGGAGTTTATAAGGGAAAGCTGCTCTAGCCAAACGCTTTGCTGTCACACTCTGTGCCGAAGCAGTCGCTGCCCGCAGGGACAAGGTGACGCTGAGGACCCGTCTCCAAGCAGCCAGCTGAAAATATTTGCACCCTCACGTGACTGTGCAGTAGCTGTTTGCAGCCCTCTGTGTTGGAGAGAGGCGTGTGTGTGTGTGTGTCCCTCTTTCAGACCCTCCTTGGGTTGCCAGTCGCAAGCACGGTGTGATCACCCAGCCTCTGCCTGTTTACCGCTGGGGTTCACCTGCCAAGTTTCCCCTGCTCTGTTTAAGTAAGATCCATCACCCTGATAAAGTAGTTGCACAATGTCAGTGCAGGAAGGAGAAAAATCTTACTTCACGTAAGCTCTATTTTTTATTTATCTATTTTTTTTTTCTCCCCTCCTTTTATCCCGTTTTGATGCAATCAGCTCCTCATCAACCGCTCCCCTCAGTGAATGGAAATTTCATTAAAGCCCTCTTGGTTCCTTGCCCACTTCTCCACCATGAATCCAATTGCTGTCATTATTTCTGCCTGTGTCACTTTTATTTTCTCTTACCTTTTCCCCCTTGGTTTTATGTAAATAATGTTTGGATAATGGAGTGAAATGGTTTCCATGGTGCTGAACAAATACAGGTCACAGTGTGTGGGACTCCTCTGCACCTGAACATAAAGGTGAACATGTATATAATTTTTAATTACTTGGTTTCTTACAACTAAGAAATAAGTTTAGTGTCTTGTGGCGTCGTTTTGCTGACGAGAAAAAGAGTTAATTATGAATTCTGCAAAAAATAGTTTTGCCTTTCAAATGGTAATTTTTTCACTGTATTCATACCTTTTTTTTTTTTTTTTTAAATGACACTATCATGCATTACACCATCTGATTAAAAAATCTGCTGGAATAATATTTGCACTGAACATCTGTCATTGGCAGCTGTAAATATGTTCTGTATTTATCTACAAGAAATCAAGTTAAGAGCCCCTTGCAGTCAGCAGAACTTTTCCTGAAGGGAAAGAGTGTCTGAACGCCTGGTTCCCATGCGTTTCCTTCAGCTAGAGATGTCCTGAAATAGGTTAAACATATGGATCATTAATTTTGAAACCAAATGGGAGTTATAAGGACTATTTTTAAAACGCTCCAAAGCATTTGCTGTCACGGAAAAAAAGTTGCAAATGCAACTTCTTCAGGAAAATTAAGGTTTGATTGCAGGGATTTGGTGCCCTCCTTGGAGGGATGCTGGGGAGTCTGTGCCAGCACCTGGGGCACCAGGGGCTCAGAGTCACGTTGCTGATGATGTCAAAAGCTGGAGACCCATGAGCACAGGAGCTTCCATCATGCTTGGTTTGTTCTTTTTTTCCAGGCTGGTTTGGAGTAATAATCCGGACAAAGTCAGCTGGATGGGTGCTGTGAAAAGAGAAATAGGTATTAATCTCCTTCCGTCCCATCTTGTGTGCACCTCTGTCTATAGGTTTTTGCGTGGCTTTCTTACCCTCTGCAAACAAGGAAAGAGGATTTAATTCATCCTTGGAGAAAGAGGAGGATAAAATGGATTTTGTGATCCTTATCTTAATGTTTGAGTTGCCATCTAAATAGAATTTATGTTGTCTAACCCTTATGTAGGTCCTGTCTTTCCCTGTAAATTCTACAGGAGGTTGAGGTTGGAGCTGAGGAACAATTTCTTCCCCTCCAGGGCTGTCCCAGGCTGCCCAGGGCAGGACTGGAGTCCCTGTGACCCCTGGAGAGGTTTCCAAGCCCCCCATGGAGCTGTGGTGCTGAGGGCCATGGGGCAGTGGTGCCCTGGCAGTGATGGGTTAATGGTTTGATGATCTCCAGTTTCTTCCAACCCAAATGATTCTATGAGAAGCTGTGTCAGGTTATCCAGAACTGCTCTCTCTACAGACCCAGTCACTACAGCTGTGGGTGAGAAGCTGCCAGAAGCCAGGCATGATGGAGTTTCTGAACTTAAATCAGTATATTAATCATATAAGATGGTAATGCAGGGTTGTTGACATAGAACATATGGTGATGATGAATCCTAGAAGGGAAGTTTAAGAACTTTTAAGTCTCAGTGGCAGTTGTTTTGCTGCTCATAAACCTTGCCCTTCTTTGGAAGATTTGGGCTGGAGCAAAGGAGGGAGTGACCTTAAATAATGAAATCTGTAGCAAATGAATACCTCGACTAGCAGAAGAAAGTACATTCTCAGCTCTGCATTATGTGAACACTTGCAGAAATGAAGTCTTGCTCTGCTCTCTGAAACTCAACCTGGACTGTATTGTCAGGGGGGGAAAAAAAAAAAAAAGAAAATCTAGACTGAAGGTTTTTTAATTGAAAATTCCCTGCCAACAATTTGAAGGCATTTACATCTGGCCTGAGTTCCCTCAGCTGGGGCTACAAGCCTTTTTGAATTTGTAGGGGTTGTTATCAATGACTAGAAACAACCTTGTGTGACTTAAATGACTAATCAGACAGAAAAAAAAATAATAAAAATGCTTGAGCCAAGAGGCTTGAGCATGGTCCACGGGCAATCTTTAGCTACCCTTGATATTGTAAATGAGTTGTTGAATAAATCAGAGTAACTCATAAATGGGTGTAATAAATTAGGATCAACAGAAGTTTGTGTAGGGATAATTCATAAGCAGAAAAGGGTGGCACATTTGTCAAAAGAATTTTCACCACAAATAATTCATCTGTTACTCTAATCATCGTCCTGAATTGGTCCTGGTGGTGGGTGAGGAATGAGCACGGCCTCCACCACAGCGATATAAAGATATATTGTCTTTGGCTGATGGTGTTAAATAACCCCCTGCCACACTGTGCCAGGCGTGGGGTGGGTGACCTGGCACAGCCTCTTGCAGCGCCCAGACTGAGGTGATGCCAGGATGAGTGGGTGCTGCAAGGACCTTATCTGAAAGGGGAATGTGCTGGTGTGCTAAGCCTGGGATTAGATGTGCTTGGAGCAATGCAAAGGACAGTCAGGGGGCTGTCCTTCCTCTACAGCTACCCAACTGGGTGTAGCCAGGCTGGGGTTGAGCTCTTCGCCCCATTTACTGATGGTAGAATGAGAGGAAAAGGCCTCAAGTCGTGTCAGGGGAGGTTTAGATTGGATATTAGAAATAAATTCTTTACTGAGAGAATGGTGAGTCACTGCAACAGGTTGTGCAGGGAGGGGGTGGAGACACCACCCCTGGAGGGGTTTAAAAATGAGCAGACATAGCACTGGAGGCTGTAGGATAGTGGAGAGAGAGATGTTGGGATGAAGGTTGGACTTGATGCTCCTCGAAGTCCTTTCCAACCGTTATAATTCTATGATTCCTCCTGCTTGGATGCCTGTAATTTAAGCGTGGTATGCTTGGCATACTGGCACCCTGCTGTCCCTCAGCAAGCCCCTCTCTTGACCCCACAGGCAGCAGAATGAGTTTGGAGGTAGCTAAGGCATGAAGTAGAGACAGAAGTGAAAGATTGGCTTCTGACTCTGTTGCTAGAGGTACTCCCAGAGCTGTTTAAGCTGTGAAGTTATTAATAACACCAAGTTTTCCTCCTGCCATCCTGAAGGGCAGTGCTTGTGGTTGCTCCTGGGCTGCTGCAGTGGAAGAGCTTGGTCAGTAAATGGGTGAAGGCAGACAAACCCCCTCCACCTAATCCTGCTTTGCAGAGCAGGAGGGTTCTCCAAGGACAGCGCTGCTTGGTTTCATGGACATCCAACTTTCCTACCTCTCAGCTGCCCCAAACTCTGCCTGTATTTTCTCCAGGGTTTATTGTGCAGCAGCCCAAGCTCTTGACAATAGAGATTTGCCCCTGTGTCGTTAAGAGCAAAAAGATGTGTTATTAATCCTGCTGTGTCTCGGGACTGGCTGCAAACACATGGCTGTGGTGCTCGAAGAGGAGGGTGGTCGGTGGTCTCCACCCAGGACAGGCTTTCCCCACTGTTATACCCTGATGATAGGACAGGAGCTGAAGAAAGTGTTTCTTGGAGGGGATGTATAATCCAAAGTTGCACCCAAATTCACTCTAATTTTGATCCTACAGATTCTCTATCTCTCTCTTCCAGCTGGTTCCTCAACAACGAAGCGAGTTGTGTGCAATTACCAGCCCTTCTGGCTATGACACTGAGGGTATCAGTGTAAGGAAAATATTCTTGTATACACATATATTTGGGGATATTTTAAAGAGACAAGGTGCTGCATCACTCTTCTGTTTGAATGCTACGTTTAGAATTATGCTGTAGGTGACCAGTTGCAAGAGACCTAAACAGTCATGGAATTCCCACGGACTGGTAGGTCAGACCCACCATCATCATCTTCATTATTTATTATTTCAAGGAACAACTTTGTGTATCCTTCTTCCATTGTAGGATATGTCTTATAAATCATATTTAAATCATAAAATTAAGGTTGCTGTCTTTTTTTTTTTTTTTTCCCCACCCTTGCTGGGTCATGTTACAGATTAAGGATACCAGACTGATAACAATGGTCTTTAATAGATATTAATAAATATAATTTTCCCTGAAGTTTTGACATCGAAAAGTTTGTGAGGAGAATTATGGCACTTATTATCAGCAATATGTTACGGTCTAAATTTAGTTACTGATGTTGTAGGAAACTATGGAAGTAGTTTTGGTTTAGATTGAGGCTGAATCAAAGAAACCCACCCTTCTCAGAAATTAATGGATGCTTTCATTCTTCCTGGCAGAGCTACTTTATCATTCATATGACTAAACAGACAATCAATTTAACAGCAACGTATGGGAATGGAGGGAATGAACAAATAAGCTATGAATGATGAGAATAGAAAAATCAAGCCCCCCTCCCTTATTCCCTTTTAATGGCTAATACCAACAGGGACAAGACCAGTAAAAAGAGGTTAATGAATTGCAAAGATCCTTTAGAAAGTGATTGACTGGTATTGAAGCTCAGTCAAATCAGTCATAAATATTTACTTTTATTAGCAACAGTGGGTTGCCTGTTATTTTCAATTGATTTTTAAAGCTGTCAAAAATCTACCACTGTGACTATTATCAAGTGTTTTATTTCATCAATATTTTCCAGCTACAAAGAGCCGGGTGAAGCACTGTCCCAAAACTTGTTTCCTTGTGGTGAGTAGAGCTCACAAATGATGGCAAGAGGGAAGTTGACACAAGACCCCCGCACCACCCAGGCTCAGCACCCCATCGCTTCCCTGCACTGGCTGCTTGTGCCACCACCACCTCCATCAGACCAGCCCTAAACCCGTATCCTAAACCCAATTCTGCTGGATATTTCAGCATTTTGGAAGGAGCTGCAGCAGGAGCTGCCAGACGCCGTGTCGAGCTCAGCCGGCAGCAGGGTGGCCGTGGGGAGCCCCACGCTGAGCATCGTCATGAGGAGCCCTCTGAAAGCTGCTGGAGAGGCAGGCTGCAAAATAAAAACATTTTGAGGGTGGCGTCCGCTCCACCGAAGCCTAATGGTATAATTCAAAGGAAAATAACAAAAGGAATTTCCCGGAGATAACAACAAAGAGTTAACATTTCCCAGGGCAGACAAGTTTCCAATTCAATTAGTTTTAATGAACCTTCTGCTCACTGGTTACTGAACTAGAAAGAACAGCAATAAATGCCCAGAGGAAAGAGAGAGAGGATATTAAAGGAGGGTTAGTGTATAGTATATAAATTTCCAAGTTGACTACAAGAGTAGCCTTGATATAGTTTTAGGAACCAAAACTGCAATATCATATACATGTTTCCTTTTCAGCAAGCAGTTGTCACACGTCCTGGATAAACCATCATCTCCCTCGATTCTGCCAAAATATTGACCCTCTATTGTCTCTGGAAATGCTGGGAAAAAATAAATTGCAAACTGTATTTTCAGTTATTTTTTAATCAACTGTCTAGGCTTGTTTTGTGGTTTTGTTTGTAAATGGGTTGTAGTATTAGCATTTTATAATTTGAGCATAGAAGAAACATAAATCAATAGGAAAATGAAAAAGCAAATATAAATTGTCATGAGAACCCTATATTAAGTATTTTAAAAATATAAAATGCACCGCAATTTTTTTTTTTTATAGATTCGATTTATCAGGCCTGTTACTAACAGCTTTTCCATGCCTGTTTGTTTTAAGCTTAAATATTCATTTTATATGAAATTTTGGTCACTGAAATGATGCTATAGAATTTCCCTCTTGTATTTCCAGAGTCCAACAGTATGTGTCAGATTTTGGTTAACATAAAGCCACACAGTTGCATATGTTTGCACATCCATGCTGGCTAAATATTTGCCAGAAAGAATAGATTTTAATATGTGCTGCATATTGTGTTATTGTTTCAAATAGAATTTTCTGTTATATGAGGTGCTTTTTTTTTTTTCTTCCATTTCCATGGAATTAGCCACATGTACTTGAAATATTCCATTGTTGCTTTCTTCTATTAGCCACGTTAAACACTTGAAAAAAATATATGATCTTCCAAGCATATAGTTTGTCATTCATTTGTAACCTAATTGGAATTTATAAAGTAAAAAAATCTGATTGGGTTTTTTTCTTTTTGCATGTTGGTATGAGTTAACACAATTCTGCTTGCTGTATTTTTATTAATTATATTTATTGCTGTAGTCACAACGCTATTCAAGCAGGCAGCTTTTTAATTCTATATAGTTCCTTACTCTTATCTCTACACTTCCACTCACTATTCTTCACTCAGACTGATCTTATATCCTTTAAATTCCTCCTGCAGCTCCAGTGCAACCCATGTTACAGTGGAAGGGGATGATGTGAATGGGAAGAATTTTTACAGCTCCCTTTAAATACTAAAAATGCTTATTCTGAAATGTATCTTTGTTTTGTAGGTTTAAGAGAAGGGACTTCACCTCCTTTTCTTGCTGTTTAGATTAGTATCAAAAGAGCTTTTAGGCTGAGTTTCTATTTGAATTTCCTATTTCTATTAATTTTCTTATATAGAGAGCAGCTTGACCAAGTTTAAAAAAAAATAAAATCAAATCTGGTAACTAAAAACTAGGGAAGTTCTTCTTTCTTTGTTAAAGTGCTAAAATAGTCACGATTTTATTGTCCATCCCATTATTTGGGTGCTGTCTAACATGATGTTAGAGTGTCTGTGTAGTGAAATGCAGCAGACAACAGCCTTTTCCAGCTTACAAACTGGAGGATTTTGATGTACAAGGCACTCACCTCTTTTAATTTTTATTTATTTATTATTCTCCAGTGTATATAACATGATAGAAAATTATCACAGCTTATCACAAATGATCGCATTTTTTTTTAATTTATTTTTTTCCTTTTTTTGCAGGCTGCTTACAAATGAAAAAAAAGGAACAGTTGTGGAGGAAAATGAAAGTTCCTGTTTCTGGAAATGTTTTTTGGGATAGAGGTGGGTGCTGAGGACCAGAGCAGCTCCAACCCTGGGTGGAGGAACATGCCAAACCCAGGCTGTTCCCTGGTGCTGGAGAACTGGGGCACAGGTTGGTTTCTAATGGTGGGTACAGGGAACGTAAGGGGAGACCTGAAATTAGCCAGCGGGCCTTTAATTGATGCTCTGTGGGTTTTTCTTACGAGTCTCTGAATTTCATCCCTGTTTGCAGTGGGAATATTTGTTCTTCAAAGTTACATATTCAGTGGTGAGTCACATATTCATTTTTAATAGCAGAAAGCAGGCCGCTGGTGTTTCAGGGCTGCCAGAGCCAATATTTAGTGTGAAGCAAGGCTGACAACTTCCTCCTCTCTTCGCTAAATCCCAATAAATCGCAGTGCAGAATTGTGGGAAAGCCAACAAGAACAATGGAGAAGATAAAATAACTCTGCCTTCCAGTTTCTTAAATAGCAACTAAAACTCTAGAACTTGCCTCTGAGATATTACAAGAACTTTGTCAAGTAGCACATGAGAAAATAGAGCCCACAGCCATATAGTAAGCAAAAAAATTCTGTTTGAGTATTGACATGACAGTTTTTGAAAGTTCAAGCAGAAAACCAATTATAATGAGCACTGAAAAGCCCGAAGCCCTGCTGTTCAATAAATAAAAAAGTACAACAAACTATTTTCCAAAAAGGTTCTAGAGAGTTTCTTCTTGTCCCACTACTTACAATATGATTACATAAATAGTCTCTATTTGCTGTTGAATTGCCAGGCAGCTGTATTAAAGTACAAATCAAATCAAGTCAGGATTAGAAAGTAAAAGAGCATGGTTTAAAGTAATCTATCCCCCAGGAACTGTGCTCAGATTCATCAAACAGAGCTTAAAGTACAGTATATCTTATACCCTTGTGTTTCCACGCTGCACTGCTGCAAAACCAGTTATTATTTTTGATATCCAGAGAATGTTGCTCGTAGCTTTAGGAGGCTCACTTGCTTATTTAAAGTACTATAAACCTCCTCTGTCACTTATTATTATTTCTCTTGGTTAAGATTCATGAGGAGGATGTAAGTGTGGAAGACAAGAAGCTCCTTTATTGATCGGATTGTGTTTGCCTCCCCTGAATTACTCTGAATATGCGCCGTGGATAAGGGAATGATATGTTTTCCTCCAGCTTTCTGCTGATCTGCAGGTGCAATATCTTTAAAAGCTTAAGGGCCGTGTGTTTCTCGGCCACGTCATCGGCGCCGCGTGTTGTCCTCGTGGCCGGGCTCGGGGGGACCTCAGCTCGGGGAACCAGGTCCGTGGGCTTTGTGTGAGCAAAAGCACCAGCTTCCGTTGGTCCGAGAAAACACATTTCTGTTGTTTTAGAAGCACAATGAGTCCTCAAAATGAGTGCAAGCTAGATGATAAGCATGTCTATAGAGAGCTTTGTTGTATTCCCATTTCTACTTGCCCTGGAAATACAAAATGCTCTTTGTATAAAGCGTATTGGGAGATTTATTGCAGCCTGGGAGACCTTCCGGGGGCTGTCAGGGGCTTCAAGGGCCTGTCAGAAAGATGGGGACAGACATTTGAGCAGGGCTGTTGGGACAGGACAAGGAGTGATGGTTTGAAACTAAAAATGGAAGATTTAGACTGGAAAGGAGGGAGGAATTGTTGGTACTGAGAGGCTGTCCCAGGCTGCCCAGAGAGGTGGTGGCTGCCCCAGCCCTGGCACCATCCCAGGGGATGTTGGGGGGCTCTGAGCACCCTGCTTTAGTTGAAGATGGCCCAGCTCCCTGCAGTGGGGTTGGACCAGATGAGCTTGTAAGGTCCCTTCCCACCCAAACCAGTGTGTGTTTCTATAAAAGAGGACCCCAGAGGAAGGGCAGAGACTTAGCCTGGCGTTGTGTCATTTTTTAATTAAGACTGAGACTGGGGCAAAGCAGATCCAAATTCATCAGTCCTTATTACAAAAAAGAAGTATAAAAATAAAAATTAACAAGCATGAATTTGAATTAAATAATAAAATTAGCGTCCTTTGATACTTAGCAGCTGGTTGGTAACAGACACTTTCTGTGTTCCTTTTCTAAGGACACACCAGGCATCCGTAAGCATCAGTTGTCTTTTTAGTAATAGCTATTGGAGCTGACAAGGTATCTCGGGAAGCAGGGCTGGCTGGTTTGGTGGGTTGTAGTGTCCATGTGTTGCCGTGCTCGCCGTACTTCTAGGGCTTGTCTTGTTGATGCGGGCAGGCTGCTGGACTGAGCACAGAGGAGGAGTTTGGGAACAGGAGATCTGATGCTACCTGACAATGCTTTCCTGCATGACTGACTTATCAAAGTGATGGACTTCGTGACTGCCTCCCTCCCTGCAGGACAGGATGCTGACTGTAGCCCACCACCCAGGACAGGCTGGGGATAGAATCATAGAATGGTTTTGGTTTGCAGAGACCTTTCAACTCACCAAGTTCAGGCATCCCCTGGCACTGCCAGGGCACCACTGACCCGTGTCCCTCAGCACCACAGCTCCATGGCTTCAGGATTCCCCCAGCTCTGTGGTGCTGGTGTACATGGAGTGTTTTGGGTTGATAGCAATGGGTGGCTTCATCAAGAAAAGGTTGATACAGAGCAACTGAAGTCTGAATTTATTGGTAATTTCTTGGTTGTTGTGCCCTGGGCTGGAGGTGAGGGAGAGAGTGCTTGAAGTGACCTGCCTGTAGCAGCACTTCCCAGGAGTTTTACACTGGGGAGTAGCTCCCTTCTGTAGCTTGCTGTTATTTATGTGGCTTCCAGTGAGCAGAGGAAGGACGGGGCCATTTTCCTCCCCGTGGATCCTTCCTGATTTCCACAAACCACATGTCTCTATTCCTGTTATAAGTTGGTTGTGGATAGTGCAGCATATATGTGATTATCCAAACGTTAGTGGCTTTACATATAAGCTCCTTTCTCCTTCCCCACTCCCTCTCCTCTGCTCAAATTGGTCTGAGCAATTTTGGGGGAAATCTTTTAATGAAGTATTGATTTTTATCGAGCACATCAAACTAAAGGTAAATGTACCATTGTGTCATGTTTAAAAAACCAACAACAACAAACAACAATACAAAAAAACCCTAAGCCCCAGTATATTACAGATAAACTAAGATAAATGACTTAAGTGCTCAGTTTGTGGAGTAAATTGAATCCATACATCACGGGCTTTCATTATTTTATATTATAAATACTGTGAAGAGTGGGAAAGATGATTGAACAGTAATACAAAATTAGTACTAATTGTCACGACTCCGTTGATGAGGAAATGTGCTTTTAATATAAATAATGCGGAGCGATCATTATAACAAAAGTTAATATTTTATAGCTAGTGATTGCAGGGTGATAATCAGAAGACTATGACATCCATTAAATTGCCCTTCCCCGATCCCGCATGAAGAAATGAAGGGATCTGTGTTAATTTTAAAGCTCCCTTTGATTGGGTGAACCTGTCTCCGTTTTGCGTGACACTCTTGCCACAGGTCATTGCCTGGTGCAGTGTACCATGAAACAAACAAATAGAAAAAGGCACCTTCTGGCACTTTAAGTTTCCCTGCCATCTGACTGCAGCCCCGGTGGGTTGAAATGATGAAAAGCACAGCCTTGGAAAAATCTTCCTATGGTTAGATTGGGAAAAATGAGTATGATTATCACATGTGCTGGGAAGGGCAGGATAGACAGCTGAAGTCATCTCAAAACTCCAGAGAGAAGGAGAAGACAAGAGGTCACAATTATATTCTGGTATCACACTCCCTTTCACGGAGATCTGATATATTCGGTTTGTTCTTGTATGGTGCTTAGGGAAGTTCTAATTAAGGGAAGAAAGAATTTTGACACATGTGAAGCAGAGATCAATATTTAGCACTATAATCAGCAATTCCTGATGGTTTGACAATGTCACTATACACACTGTAACTATCCATTATTCTCTGAGAAGGGAGCCAGGCGGAGGCTAACAGGCTTACTGCAAGCTATCATGAATCACATAAAGCAGTGCCTCATTCACTTCTATTTGTCTTCCTTTTCATCTTCATTCATCCTTATAAAGCCGGCTGCGCTGCCACCAGCCCTGAAAGCCACCGCGCTGCACAGGAACGCGCCGCGAGGAGCGCGCGTCGCCCCGGAAGCAGCGGCGGTTCCCACGCCACGGGTGGAGCTTTGGGCCACCCAGATATCTCTAGAGCCCCGTCAGGTTGGCAGTGGGTGGGCAACGTCGTGTTTTGGCAGCGGGGAGCACAGTAGGAAACGGTGGCGGGCGCGTTAGGTGGTAGCCAAAGCCCCCCGACTCCATCTAACGAGAAATGGAGAGATCAGGAGAGTTATTTTTAGGGTATGATCCTGTACCTGCTTAAATTGATGGCATCCAGATCTAATGGTGTAGCAGTAAAAGAAAAATGGAGCGAGAGAACGAGCTGAATCTCCAGTTTTTGCTACTTGTACATCGAAGACAATCAATCACCCTGTTTACTGCCTGAACTCTGAGCGTAGCGGGTAGAGCATTAGAGAGAAGGATGAGACACAGACAGAGCCCCTATTTGTTTTTGTTCTGTTCTCTCCTGATCATGGCTTTAATTGTTTGGTTGAGGGGATCTGCATGTTTGGGTTATGTCTGTGAAGTGCTCAGGAATCTCAGCACTTCACGTGACCGTCCTTAGCTGCCTGGCCTTAAACAATTGGAGTCCCCAAATCTGGGGGCAGGAATGATGCAGGTAACCAACCGATCATGTCTGACCAACACTGAGTCTCCAAAGCCAATTATTTGGAATAAATTTTCAGGTGCAGATTGTCTGAGCTGTTCAAGGTTTTCTCATAGATTATGAAGGCATTATCAGATGCCCAACTCACTTTATGAATCTTTCATTAAGCAGTGATAAATTTGCCATAGGTAAACGCCATCAGCTCCAGTTTGGGTCTAGACTTGATGGTGATGAAAAGCAAGTGTGGTTTGTTTGTGGCAGGGATATGTGAGTGATACAGTGGTTTGGATGACAGCACCTGATATGACTTGAGTCAGGCAACAAAACTGACAATTTCCACCTAATTTAAACTGGAAGCAAAATTGTTAAAATAATTAAGATTACGGTGTGAAATTCAGGATGCCTTCATGTAATTCCTTGAAAAAAATGCTGCCAAACTTTCAGCCACACGTCAGTATAACTAGGTTACAATTTTGCTGCTTCTACAAATAATTGGTTGTTTGCTGTAGAATGCTACAGCTTATTCTTAATAGGTGCCAGGGATCTGGTTCTTTAGCACGGTTCCTCTGTTTTTGAGTAAGAAATAAGGATTTTGTATTCGGTTGGCAGAATAACATTATTTTGATGTCCATTCTGATTATTTGTAGTGATCTCGGAAGTGATTTTGGTATTTATCTGTTTATTCTGTCGTCTCTAGGCCTTTGTTGGTAGAGCAGCTAACCCTGCTCGGTCCCAGCTTAGAGCGATAAATACTTTGTAAAATGGAATAATTCGAGGCCGTTGAACAGAAAGGACATAATTTCCTACATTCCTCCTAACACTGCCAGCCGTGCCGCGTGCATTGTACGACTGCTGGCGGGAGCCAACGAGCCCCGGCGTCCTGCATTTCAAACTGTCAGCCTGCTCCCGGCGCTCCCACCTCGCTGCTGCCGAGGGGCCGGATCATGCCCGGTGCTGAGCGCGTCCTGGTCGCCCCACACCGGCAGTGGCTCTGGGAGGGGACTGCTCAGAGCCCCCCCCCCAGTTGGGATCTAAGTGAGATGCTGACACAGGCTCTCATCCTGACTATCCCAAGTAGCACTAATTAAGGGCTGTCCAACGGCGCTTTCTGTTGAGCCGTTTGCTCCGGTGGGTGACAGGGAACAGCCTGGGATCTGTCTGCAGAATGACATAACAAAGAAGAGGGGAAAAAAAAAACCAACCTCTTGGAGAGGGTGGGCTGGGATAGAAAGACCTGAGCTAGGCTTGAATCGCATATTTTGTTGTTGTAGGTGTGTAATCTGGGATTAAGCACTGCAGCGTGCTGTGTTTTTTGCTTTCATTATACATTTATTAGAGCTCCAGTGGTTGCTCTAAGTGATAATTATAGAGGAGCATAAATTAATAACGAACTTGGGGAATGATCTTCCCTTTGTTAGAAAGGTTATCAATAAATCTTCCTCCTTTTTTCACATGGTGATGGTCAGCGTTGCTGCTCTTGGTGGCATAAACCGGGCGTTGCACTGCAGCTGGGTGGGAAGGAGGAGGGATCACCCGGGTGCTCTGGGTCCAAAAGATCGATGGAGCACTTTGGCTCCATAGCCAAAGTTTACTTTCCTATTTCTACCCCCCTCCCCAAAATGATCCCCAAGCAGGCCTTTCCAGACACCCCCTCGCTGCTGGTGGTGCCCGAGTGCTCTCGGCTTCCTGGTGCCTGGCCGGGGTCGCTCCCACGTCCCTCATCGCCCTCCGAGATGACATCACATTAGTCAGGTGTAACGAGAGCCAGAGTAGTTTTACGGGGAGCCCGAAGCAATAACACCTCCCGCTTGCAGCTGCGCCTCATAAATACTGTCTGGCCCACTGCGCGACTGTCCTTTTACAGCGGGATCATTTAATTGTAAACCAAAGATCAAAGGTCTTTAACTCTTTAACCAAATTCCAATGTCTGCCAAATTCAATAGCTGTCATTCCCTCAGAAAAAGACAGTGTAATATGTGCGTCCTGATCTAATTTTATAGAAAAAGACAGAATTTACATACTGTTTATTTAGTTAAGTCTCTAAAATCAATACCTTTGTCTGTAGCTCTTTTATTTAAAATACATCATGACATTGCAAACTGCTGTATAAATGAATTTTTCCAAACCACACATGTTGTTAATGTTTTTCTATTGCACATTTTTTTAAAAGTTTGAATCATAGCATTTAATAGATCAACTTAAATGTATTTTAATATTGGATTACTAAAGAATGTTAAGTTTTACATTTCTAAAATTATAAATATTATTTCAAAAGGTCAGTCATTTGCCCAAGACTTATCTGTCCAATGGAGAACATATTTCAAACCATCCAGACACAGAAACTGATCATGTTAAATACTAAAAAAAATGAAAGATCTTAATGTTGGGTTTTTTTTTCTCTCCCCAGTAGTAGGGAGAGAGGAAAGAGCAGCCATGCACAAAAAGCTTAACGAAAGTACTTGTAGGCTGCCAGCAGCAATTCTGAGAAAGAGAGCCCTCTTTTTGTGAGAAAGAGCTGTAATCCATGGTCCTCATTTACATGGAGGTTAAAGTGTATGTTGGAGTCTGTAAGGAGGTGTAGAAATAACGTGGTCACCATTGCTTTGGACTGAGCTGAGCCTCGTGGATATGCTGCACTCAGGTTGGCTTTAGCTTGGGCGTTGCTGCCTTCTTGGTACTGCACAACATTCTTTAGTAACCTCATTATCTGGAGCATCCTCACTGTGACGAGGAGTCACCAGAGACCTGTCGGTGCAAGAACCAAGTGCATCAACAGCTCTTGTGTAAGGCAGGTGACAACCAGAACTTGCTTGCACAGGCTGTGGTGAAAAAAGGTTGTTTTCTTCAGCTTTTGATCAACCATGTTGTTTTTTTTCTGTGCATGAAGACACCATGTCAGCTGTGCCATGAGAAAAAAAATGCACAAACAGTCCCCAGAGGCCTGAGGCTCTGTCTGTGTGTGTTGATCAGAGCTTGTGTTAGGTAGAGCTCACCTGGTTTGGGTCAGAGATGTAAGCCACCCTCCTCAGGAGTGCAGGAGTCACGTGTGAGTGCTCTATGCTGAGGATCCAAATCCAGGATTTATAATCATAGAATTGTCAGGATTGGAAGGGACCTTAAAGATCGTCTAGTTCCCACCCCCCTGCCTAGGGACAACTGAATCAACTGTCTCATCAAACTTGAAAACTAATTTTTATATTTTTTTCCCCTTGATCTTGAGCAGTGTCACAAAATCCACCTGGAGGCCAACAGCCCTACCCCAGAGTCAGTGATGGAGCCAGCACTCTCCCACAGCTTCGTTGGTGACCTGGATGATGGAGCAGATGCACTCTCAGCAGGTTTGTTTAAGCACAAAACTGGGAGAAAAAGTCTTTGCAGCACTTTGAGGGAGTTGAAGATTAGGATGAGCTTCAGAACTAGGTCTTCTGCCCAGTGGCGTGTAGTCTTGTTGAACTGGTCGTAAAAATATCTGAGAAATTGAGTAGCTAGTTAATTATCTCATTATAACTGTATAAGCTTAGTATGTGTGAGGGTTTTGTGTCTTACTTGGCTGATAGCACACCCTTGTGCCCTGAAAATATGAATATTGAGCCAACAGACTGTACTGAAATGGATGGTGGGGGTGATTATCAGGTCTGGAGGAGGTTACAAGGGTCTGGAGTACCTCCCCTGGGAGAGCTGGGGGGGTTCAGCCTGGAGAGGAGAAGGCTCCAGGGAGACCTTCTGGAGGCTGTCATGGCTTCAAGGGGACCTGGAGAAGAGATGGAGAGGGACTTGTTATCAGGGAGTGTAGTGGCAGGGTGAGAGGTGATGGTTTCAAACTGAAAAGGGGTAGATTTAAATTAGATATTATGAAAAAAATTCTTCCCTGTGAGGGTGGTGAAAACCTGGCCCAGGTTACCCAGGGAAGCTGTGGATGCCTCATCTGTGGAAGTGTTCAAGGTCAGATTGGACAGGGCTTTGAGTCTTGGAGCTGAATGGATTTGAAAACCTTCAGAACATTATTGCAAGTGTTTGCTGGAAGCTCATCCTTTGTGCAGTAGCCTGTTATTAATCAAAGGGGGATAATTTCTTTGTAGGAGGCAGCAGGACTCCTGTCCTGGAAGTATCTGCTCTTCGTGATGTCAAACTACTACATGAAAAATCTCTTCCATGAAGTTTTTGGGT
The DNA here is from genome assembly GCA_013401355.1 of Ceyx cyanopectus. Taxonomy (NCBI): domain Eukaryota; kingdom Metazoa; phylum Chordata; class Aves; order Coraciiformes; family Alcedinidae; genus Ceyx; species Ceyx cyanopectus. Next base: position 28,322 of record VYZU01040822.1, on the reverse strand, counting down.
TTTGTTTTTTTTTAACATGAGATATCATAATCATGATGAGTATGTGGAGCTTAAAACTGGGAGAACTTAATCTTCTTGCGTAAGCAAAACCAAAACCAACCTAATAGAATTACTCTGTGTACCTTTTGCATATCATATTTAGTTTATGAGGCAGCAAAGACAATCTTATTTTGAGAAAAGAATTCTAGTATAATTCAGTTATGGTATTTTGGGGCTAAATTTAAGTTCTTTGTTTCCAGTTAGAAGTGATTTACTTCAATTTATCTCCCTCCTCCCTGATCATATGAGCTTTTTGGAATAACTTTATCGCAAAATAAATGAGCTGTGGAGTTGATCATTTACCATGAAACAGCCACCACAGCAGTCCACAGAGAAAAACCAAGCAGACCCAGCACTCTAAGAACAACACACTGTGCACGGCTGGTACCTCTTGAATGCACTTGTCCCTTGCCTGAGGAGTTGATAGGGAAGATAAGGTATCAGAACAGGCGTGTGTGGAGAAACTGCAGAAGAAATTCCCTACCTGCTGTGCCCCAGTGTCAGTGTCCAGGCTCCTCCAGGGCTCCAGATGAAGTCTTTGGGTGTAGGAGATGGGAGATGAATTTTGTGGGCTTGGTTTGCTTGAGCTTGTGTATTTTTGAGTGGCGTTGAAAGAGATTGTGGGTCTTTCTGCGTGTCCCAACATGGGGTGGGAGCTGAAGGCAGAGTGGCTGTTGGATATTGCATTGTATGTGTGATGTCAGGCTGCTGTTCTTAGATTCATTTTGGTTGAAAACCTTTAAGAAGATCAAGTCTGACCATTAGCCTAACCTTGCCAATCCCACCATTAAATCATGTCCCTCAGCACCACATCTATGTGCCTTTTAAATCCCTCCAGGGATGGGGACTACACCACCTCCCTGGGCAGGTGAAATTATTTACATGGGATTAGCTTTAAACAAACTGAGTAGTTAAGGAATCAAAAACCCATGCATGATGCTCAGTTCTGTGGGTGATGTAATGTTAGCCACCAGGAGAGCCTCGTTGGGCACTGGAAAGGGCACAAATTCCCACCATGTGAAACTTGAGATGTTGCTGGGAGAAAAGATCCATTAATTTAAAAACCAAATGTGGGTGCTGGTGAATCCTGCAATTTCATACTTCTGCTGATAACTTGGAAGCAAGTAGGTGATGGCTTTAAGATAGAAAATAAAGGGTAATGGCTTTAAACTAGAAAAGGGGAGATTTAGGTTAGACATTAGGAAAAGTTCTTTAATCTGAGGGTGACAGACAGAGGAATGGGCTGCCCAGGGAGGTGGTGGAGGCCCCATCCCTGGAGACATTCAAGGTCAGGCTTGATGAGGCCCTGCTTATTGCAGGGGGGTTGGACTAAATGACTTTTGGAGGTCCCTTCCAACCCAATATAATTCTAAGTGTAAAACCACTACTGGCAAAGTCTGCAGGTGATACCAAGAGTAAAAAATCGATGAAGGTTGAATAGGGAAGGTCTCTGAAATAGAGAAACTTGGTTATTTTTACTTATTTATTTAAGCTACACATTTAGGAATAAAAGTAATGAGAAGTGAAGGGATGAGGAGGTATCATCCCAGCAGTCACCCCCTCTGAAAAAGGCTCATCACAGTGAGGTGCTGCAGTACCGTGTCCACTTGTGCCAAGATGAGATGGACATTAATGAATTTCAGAGGCTCTGAAAGATTAAAGGTGTAAAAAAGACCCTGTGACTTTTAGCTCCCACGATTTATACGGAAAGACGATAGAAGTTCACCTGCCTATCTGAGCGAAGACATGGTTAAGGAATTTATTTGATCAAACCCCAGAGGTCCTTATGAAGGTCAAACTTTCTTAGCCAGAATAGCCTATTAACAGAGGTCGTTTTGTAGCTGGACGTGTAAGTGTCAGTAGCACTTGCTCTTCCAGCACACGCTTCTGTTCTGAGGGACGTGGGTGAGCAGTTTTCAGTTCATCCCTCCACTGGTGGGAGCTGCTGGTGCCCTGGAGCTCTCCAAAAAGATGGAGAAGCCCTTCCAGAGCATTGCTGTCTTGCCTAGGCTTATCCCTGCAAATCCCTTATCCCATGGAAATGTGTCGTCTCCTGGGTGTGGAAGTTCCTGCCTGTTCGTGGTGGTGGGAGAAAGAATCAGGTCTTGGATATCACTCTTAGTTTCAGTATTTAATCCCTTGCCCTGCTTTCCTTAGGAAGTGGAGTTACTCTTTTGTGGCTGCTCGTTTGAAAATGCAAACAAAACCTTTTTTATTGATTTGTGTGTATTGGCAGAAGTACCGTAATTGCATCAAATGACATAATTGGTGTAAATAGGTATAATGATGTCATTAGCATGTGTGATTGTGACATTTAACAGCGTAATTAAAATGTATAATGACATGGTGAAAGTTCTTATTAAAGTATGTGAGAAAAGCTCTGCAGGTGGACAGAGCGTGATTGTAAAAATCCAATATTGCTGTCATTCTTTCATATTCTTTTCAAAACAAGAAAAGCCATTAGGTCACTTCAAAACTGAATTTTAAACCCAGAGGTCTAATCCTTCAAAGTCTTTTTCCGCTGGGAAGATTCTAGCAGCACCCTCATTGACTTCAGGGAGCCTGGTCTGGCAGGAAATTCTGCTCATAGAACTTGTGCATGTTTCTGTTTCAGCCTTTTTTGTGGAGTTTTTCTCCAACAGCATCAGGTCACTTTTCATAATGAGCAAGGAGGGTTCATAAGGTCATAGGATAAATCAGGTTGGAAGGCACCTCAGAAGGTCATTGACACCAGCCACCTGCTCCAAGCAGCATCAGCTATGAGGTGGCATCTCCAAGGGTGTTTAAAATAGTTTTAGAGTCCCCAAATAGTGAATTATCAAGTACCAAAATATTTTAATGATATTGACCTAAACAATCTGTAAATTTAGAGGCTTGAGGTAGGAGAGATTGGTGGAGCACTGATCTGGGTGGTGAACAAGGCTCCACTTTGATTACTGACCTTCCCGATGAAGAACTTAATTTATTAAGAACTTTACTTATGGTTTTTTGGGTTTGGTTTTTATTTTTAGGCAAAAATGGAAAATGTGTCAGTACAACTTAGGCGGATGTAACTCCTGGGGTGCAGTTAAATCTCTCACCCCCTCTGAGTGTGTCCGTCGGTGGGCTACCAGGCCTTCAGAGCTCCTTACATTGGCAGATGTTCTTTTGATTTCCTTCCAAAAGATATATAACCTTATTTTGGAAAATCAATTACTTTATTGAATATTGGGATCATTCAAAAAATCATAGGAAAAAAAAAAATAGATACTCTTAAAATTAATCCTGTGTTGCCTTTTATCTTGTGAGCTGGACATTTTGTCTCCCTGGAGAACAACACGACTTAAGGGATGAAATGCAAGACTCGGGTCTTTTTCTGGTTTATTTTTTATAACCTTCTTTCACATACTGGTCTCTGAGTCAGGCATCGGTGGTGTGACTGTGACTATTGTCACCATGAGATTTCTGCCAGACCATGGAATCTCATCAAGCACCATTCCATTTGTTGTGAGGCTGAACTTTGCTTTGACCTCTGCTCCTCGTGTCCTAAATCTGGTGGCTCTGGTGGTGTGGGTTGGGAGGGGCTGAAACTGCTGCTTTGCTCTCCTGCCTCCTCGTACTGATGAAAGCAGTTAATTTAACCATGGGAATATTTGACTGTTTACTATTCATAAATTATGAGGCAAAGTCCAACCACAATGTGAATGATATTCTCACTAATTTAATAATGCAAAACGTTTTTTCTCACCTAATGTGTTAATAATAGCCCGTGTTGACACCACACGGATGACTTCATTCAGAGCGTATGTTCTGTGAGGAGCTCATGTGAAACTGTCTTACTGTTCTTGGAGAGTAGGTGCTGTCATCCCACTCTCTTGCATCCAAGATGACACAAGTTCTGTTCAGAATTATGTATTTTTTTTTTTCGGTTAAAGACTGTTTTTCTCATAATGTTCTACTTCGTCTATGACAGCGTTAGCAAGAATAACAGAATGAGTAAATATTACTACCCCAGCACTGGAAGCTTGAATATGTACCGAGTTATTCTTAGAGTATTAAAGAGTAGACCCAAGAAATTGCATTCAAGCGTGGGCAGAGTTCACTTTCTCTTATATACTTCTAGGCTGGAGCAGCAGCATGCAGAACCATGAGATGTTTCTTTATATTGGATCTATTTTTTTATCTAGAGGATTAAGCTCCCTTTAAGTTTGAACCTGGGTTTTTGATGCATGAAATTAATGCTCTTTGAGATGTGCATGAGTGTCCGTGGAAGTCTTCTAGATTTGTAGCTTGTGGGACTTCTTTTGTCATTAGAAATTAATGTGATTTTTAAAATTATTATAAATATAGTTCTGTTTCAGTTATGTCCATATATTCCATGAGCGTGTTGGCTTTGAGTAGTGGAGACAATTAATGTTGATACCTTGCTGTGTCTGAATCCACAGACTGCTGTGTAAGCAATAGTGGATTATTTTGGTTTTCAGCAAATACAGTGTTTATGAAAAGATAGGATGAGTGGAAATGGCCTGAAGTTGCACCAGGAGAGGTTGAGGTTGGAGCTGAGGAACAATTTCTTCCTCTCCAGGGCTGTCCCAGGCTGCCCAGGGCAGGGTGGAGTCCCTGTGACCCCTGGAGAGGTTTCCAAGCCCCCCATGGAGCTGTGGTGCTGAGGGCCATGGGGCAGTGGTGCCTTAGCAGTGCTGGGGGTGGTTGGACTCATGATCTGGAAGGTCTGTGCCAGTAGAATGATTCCATGATTCATGGAGATGCTTCCATGCCCCAGCTCTCAGCTTGTCTCTGTGAGTGATCCTCCTGGTGATGGTTTCTGTGACGAAACCCATTTGTGTGTCCCGTTGTCCGTCCACATCAGCAGATTCCCTGCTGGTTTGGCCTGCTCGGGTGGGAAGCTGCTCCACCCACCACAACTACGGGACAACTCAGTGGATGGGCAGCTAGTCTGACTCTTTGCTTGTGACCATTCCCCTTTGGACGGGTTCGCTGTGTTTGCTGTCTCGGCGAAGATCAGAGCGCGGCCCACGGGCAGAGGAGCCAGGATCAGGCCGGGCTCTCAGCTCTGCCGTTCTGCCGCCTCACTCGGGGCTCCGACGCGCGGTGTTAATTCACTGCCAAACAAAATAAATGTGACAGCAAGAGAAGGCTCTCTCCAGACTCGCTCCTCTGACACTGGGAAAGACTAAACTGTTTGTAAAGACACCGATCACCCGCTGACTTCTTTCCCGTGACACCCGCCTGCTCTGTCAAGACGCCTTTTTAATCCTGACCCTTCAGTCAACACCTGACATAACTTTTGAGATCTAGTCACTCATACAGGGAGGGGGGTCACTCAGACTTTGATAACGTGTCTGTCATCGCGTGGAAACAGTCATATGGTGACATACTTTATGGGCACGGGCATGTTTTAGAGGTGAACAAAAAGGATTGGCCTTTAAGAAGAAGCAAGGGTAGCATTTCCTCGCCCTGAAAAGACACATAATTTGAAATAATAGTATGTCAATAGTGCTTATGGGAAATTGTTGTGCAATGGGAATTTCAAGTTCAGCCTGTAGCTGGGCGGGAGGGCCACAGGGGTTTCTCCAATGGGTCCCTCATCTGAGCACGGCCCTGGCAATGTTTGTGGTGCCGGGCCGGCTGGCGTGGCCGTTGTCACCATGCTGCCATTGCTGGGTTGAATCCTAATCACACACCTTTGGACCAGCAATATCACTTAATTTCAATGTGGTTGAGTGAATGGTTATTTCAGATCGGGGGTGAAAGCTGATGGTTGTGATTTCATGCACGTGTCCAGTACTTAAGTTGCATCCAGCACTTAACTTGCACGCTGCTTCTACCAGGGTGCGTGTCTGAATATGGATTAGAGATGTAATTTTCAGTGATTCCATTTGTTAAATCACAGATTAGCCACTTCTACCCCAAACTATTAAACTAGCCACACTGTAGGAGGTCACTGTTAATATGAGGAATAATTAAAAGCGCAGGAAAGGGGTTTGCTGCCTGAGCGTGACCACTGGGCATCATGCTGCAGCTCCTCATTTAACTCCTTTAACATATCCCAAAGCAGCTGGAGAGTTTTATTTATTTACAGGTGGATTTTCTATTGCTGCAAGATATTTTATTTGTGTGATTTTAAGCTGACTTATTTAAACCACTACAGAGAGAAACTACAGTTCTCCTTGTAATTTATTAATTTTTTTTTCTCCTGGTTTGTTATTTGTGGGGAAGTTAATATTTCAATTTAAAGCAGAGAATTTTATTGCTCTCATCATTGTTTGTTAAATTACAGAGTTGCTCACAGTTGTTTGAAGGGGAACCAAATAGTTCTTGTACCATGTCGAAGTTAAAGTATTACTGGATGTAAAAGGGATAATTTAAGGTGGTTATAAGGGTGTATCAAACGAGGCAGTTAATTTAAGAGTTTGCTTAATTTTCTAACTGCTTCTATTTTTCGTCATCCATTTATGCTATAATGTCCTCTAGACATATTAAAATGCGTTATCAGTCGGTGAGCAAACCTCCCTAAAGATGTTTGTATTCATGAGGCAAGTGTAAGCAGAGGAAACATAGCTTTATTTCACTTACTCTGCTGCTTTGTTCATTAAGCTAATTACTGTATTCTACATTCCTCTTTTTCATCTAGCTTGTTTCTGGAGCTTGATCCTTCCCCAACCTTGAATCGACTGTTACTGAGCAGTTGAAGCTGAACAGGAAGGAATTGCAGGTGTCAACTCACAGTTTACAAATATGACATCTCCTCTGGCATAGCTGGAAATATGAAATATTGATTTATGTGCAGTAAAAGGTCTTATAAAAATGATCACATACACATGAGAGATTAATGCGCTGGAGATCAATAGAAATTTCATTCTTGACGCTAGACTGTCACCTATGGTGAAATGCTAAAATACAGAAATCAATATTATCTATGAAATGTCAAATTTATTATAATTATGAGGATGAAAGCTGGCCAAGTGGCTCCCAAGAGAGAAGGAAGGATAGGTTACTGCGCTGAAGCATCCTTCATGTCCCTTGTTCACTTGCTGCCAATTTGAGAGCAATATTGGTGCAGGGGGTTTTCAGGCATTATGTATCACTGTGCAGTAACAAATTCCTCCTGGAATATTTAACTCTTGAATCTGACAACAGCACAAGCCTCTCCGCGGCGAGTTTTAGGGGAACATACAGCCCCTCGTGTGTGTGCTGAGAGTCTCCTCAAAACTAACACTCAATGAAATTAGGGACTCCTAAGAAAAGAATAACAGATTATAGGTTCTTCACAATTTATTTTATTTTTTCTTGTTTTTTAGTGATCTCATTTAGGTGGGAAAATTCTCTTCGAGAATTTTCTCAGAGAATTCCAGTACAGAATTTCCCTTTTTCATAGTCTCAGAGAATATTAGTACCAAAGAGTTGTCCATGAGGGGTTTGTGTCAGCCTGGGACCCCTTCTGGTGTTTGGGGATTGCTGTTAAACAGATGATGCCACAGCAAAGCTGCTGGATTTAAGACTTCTTGCAGCTGAGTCGTGTCTTCTTCAGTAACACTGGTGTTGTCTTTTATTTGATGTCACTTAGACTGCGTTAGCCATGTAAAAAAGAATTCCTTTTCCATCCCTCTGCTACCCCACTGATGCTTTCATTCTGCTTTTACACTTTACCAGCCAAAAACACCCTCCTCTAAGTGTCTTTATTTCCCACCAGAGTTTTGTGCTCCGGGAAAAGACCTTCTGCCTCTCCAGTGCCACAGGTAACATCCTCTAACCATGTTTGAATGGCTAATGTGTGTAATGAATTTATCCTCATTTTTATGGTCTCTGTTCTACATTTCTTACTTCAGAATTATCCTCAGGATGGGAAGGTGAGAATACTGCTCCCCTACCACAAAGTGACCTTGGCTACCAGTGCCTTTATCTGGAATTAAAAAAAAATATTATATCATAATATATTATGATATAATATTAATAATATTATCTTATAATAATATTTCCTTTTTCTAATCTGTCCCACATATAGCCCTGATCTTGTCTGCTTTGTTTGTGGCTCTTTTTGGGGTGCAGCAAACTGGTGTTCCCATGTGTCACCAAAGGGAGATACCTGCTGCTGCTGCTGCTGCTGCACGAGTGCAGAATAAACTGGGGTTAAAACAAGATCTGAATTTTCCTGTGCTCTTTTAATAGGCAAACAGCCTTTGAAATTTTGGTGTGTATAGATATATATTTTAATATTCAGAGGAAAAAAAATGGTGCATAGGGCAATGCAAAAGAATAGAGCCACTCTGCTGGCCTGCAAGCAGCACCTATAGCCATGAGGGCAGAGCTCCTTCTGAGTTAATGGACCCCTGGGAGGGACAAGTGCTGCTTTGCTGCTACTTTTATATGCTGCAAATTAATTGGCAGAAAAGATACTGCTCAGTCTTTTTTAGAACTGGGATTTGAACTAGGAAAAAAAATAAATAAAGAATTAAGGCTTTGTTTTAAACCAGAAAACCATCATTCCATGTGGGTAGGAGAATTGGCTGGAAAGCTTTGCAGGAGCTGCTGATCTCCAGGCAGGGCTGGAAATCCCCATTCAAACACTCACTGGCTCCTACACCTTTAGAAAGCAGTGGAGATACCCAAATGACTTCTAGGTGACTTGATGAAAAAGATCCAGTTCAAGCTCCTACCTCGAAGAGCTTGCAAATTTGTGCTGCCAAGTCTGCATTGTTAGCAGGTCAGTTTGAATTTTCTGCCCTGGTTTTTTGTTTTGTTTTGGTTTTTTTTCTGTGATCTATTGCAGCAGGATGGCAGGAAAAACATTTACTATGGAGTTGTCAAAATGACCTGTAAGGTGAAGTTGTTGTTCTGAAGAAGGCAAGTGAGATGGTCGCTGAGATATTTGGCAGCAGAGCTGAGCAGACAGACTCTATCTTCAAGGGACTGTCCATATTTTTCTATTGTTATAGCTCTGTTTAAATTATTTGTATAATTATTTACCCCTTAGAGGACACAGAAGTGTCTGCAACTCAAAATACAGACTATATGGGGTCAGATTTTATCATTTTTTGTGTCCCTTCCAACTCAAGGCATTCTGTAATTCATGAAGAATAAAACAGTTGGTCACCTGGGCAGCAGGGTTTGGTACCAGTTTTAGTTCAAAGATTTTTGTATTGGCACTGGGATCTTTTTCCAGAGGATAAAACTGATTCTTAAGGAGATTGGTGCCAATTAAAAAAAAAAATAAAAAAATTCTGAATTTATATATCCCAATTTCAGATGGTTTTGAGTCCAACTTCCAGGGATGTTTTTCCAAGGAAAACTCTGAAATCCACAAGCCCAGACCATGTTCTAGGTTTTTAGTATAGATGCACATCAACAGGGACTGAAATGCCTCAAAATTCTTCTGGGAAAGGATGGTTCAAAACCCAAAAGAAACTTCTGTTCAAAGAACATCTGTGGCAATTACACATCCTCTCCATCAGGAGGATTCAGCTACTGCTGTTTACACCTGAATGGACTAAACAGATCATTGCAGTGAGGAAAAAAGATCTTTATCACCTTTAACTGGTAAATAATTCCTTATTCCTACATTGTTCACTTCTTAATGCTTCCCTTTTGCAGAATTTTTGCATTTTAATGCATTTCTAGTTAAGGAAACATGTAGATCGAGTTTATTTCTGTTCATAATATATATTTTTTTTTATTATTATTTCTTCTTTGGTGTGTTGAGGCAGAGGAGAAAAAAAGATTTATTTTTTTTTATAGATATTTTTTATTATGTTGTAGCATTTACACAGCTCTTCTAAATAGAGATTTGGGGAGATTTTTTTTCACCTTTTTCCCAGCTTCTTAAGGTTTTTCTGTACCTCAAGTAGCCAAAGCAGTTCAAGTTAATACTTAATGCAGCACACTTTAAGAGATAGGAATTTCTTGCAGTCGGGTCTCAATTAAGAGATAAAAGACAAAAAGTGCAAAGCACTTGATAAAGCTCAGAATACAAGGCCCGGCATGGAAGTGCTTGAAGCTGTCCATAGCGATAACTGTATAGTCAGCTGGAATCTTCTTGAAATGAAGTGGGTGCTCTAACTTATCAAATTCCACATATGGGGAAATTATTGGTGCCCACAGGGGTGATTAACACTAACTCAGTGGGTCAGAAACAAGCTGGGATAAAGGTGAAAACTGTATCTGACTATCAACACCAAATACATCCATTTAGAGGAAGATAGTGCTGTGGTTTCTATTTTTATTTTTTTTTTAGTGGGGTTTTTTTTTTTCCTCTCTCTATATATCTTCAGTTGTGCAGGTTGTCAGGGTAGTGGCACCGGAGAAGCTGCATATATAGAGTGTGCTGTATAATGTGCAAATTGCAGTGCACATTAAAATGTAATCTATTTTAATAAGTCATATTAAGATTACATTTTAGATAATTGTATGTTTATCTTATACAACAAATATTTGCCCTCGCTGTATATATTCTCTGTCTCTGTCACTCTCTCTCCCTTTAAATTGCCAAGTACTAGCACCAAAAGAGAAAACAACACAGAATTTAACTGATGTAAGGGAACAATCAGCTGAAGCTCAGGTAATCAAACCTAGGAGGTGACGTGTGGCTTGAAAGCCACCACCAGGATCCCTGAGCTTCCTGGTCATCCCTGCCCCGAGCCCGTGGGCAACGGGGGCACCTTGGGGCTGGGTTGGGCTCATGGAGGTCACTCAAGAATGGGGGGACACAGATTATCCCTAGTGGGAATAGTGATGGAGTGGATTCTCACTCTGGGTTTTAGGGCTGCTGGTGGACAGTTCAGGTGTGTATTTGGTTGTCCCCATGGAGGAGCCTCCTGTGTCCCCATTCCAATCACAAACATCCCCCAGGCACCTTCTTGCTCCTCCCTGCACTGTCCCTCATGATCCTGCAAAATCCTTGGAGCAATTTCTGCCTTCAAATCCCTCCCTACCCTCCCACAGAAACTAGCAGTGGGGAGCAGCTACTGTGCCAAGACCATCACTGCTGCACCAGTCATCACCCTCTCCTGGCTTCTCCCTGCTCCTCCCCTGCCCTGCCCCACACCCAGGGACTCAGCTGATGTTTTCTGTGGGGTGGGTGCTCCTTGTGTGAGTTGTTCAGCGCCCACCAAGGAGACCCCAACCCTCTCACCGATGCAATGAAGATCCAGAAGGCAGAGGTCCTGTGAGCAGCATCCAAAGGCCTGCATTGAGATGGTGTTTGATGCTTATTTGTGATGCTGTTTGGGTATGTGTTCAGGAACAGTATGATTTGGGTTCCAGGCATTTGTTGGTTTACTCATCATTCCATTCCTAGTAGTTTGGGGTTGTTTGTTGTGTTGTTTGGATTGTGTGTCAGGGGTTTTTTTTGTGGTGACTGTTCCTGGCTGTCTTTTTTGCAGCTGCCAGGAAAAAAAAACAACCAACCAAACCACAACAAACAACTGTTTGAGGTTTTCATTAGCTGTGTTAGCAAGACAGGAGCTGATTAGGAGTTGATACCTGCAGGAGTCAATTAGGAGCTGACACCTGCAGCACGATTCAGAGGTGATTAGGACAACGACTGTGCTACTGCAGAGCTGCTGTCCAGGTAGTCGTTCAAAACAGCATTACTCCCACGGCTTCAGTCATTAATGTGTGATAAACTGTCAATGTTTGCTTTCATTTTTGGTCAGCAGAAGCTCAGAATTCAGAGAAAAAGATCCCTGGCCATCGTTTGCTGGAACGTTCAAGTGCCTGTTTCTTCCCACTAGACCGTGGTGAATCCTGGATGCCCATCGTGGCTGGGGCAAGTATCTTTGTTTTGTGCATACACAGTTATTTATTCAGCCCCTTATTTGCTTATTCCATGAGCAAGTTTTTAGTTTCATTTTCATTTCTGTTAGATTTATTTTTTTTTCCCATTTTTCTCAAGCACAGAGCAGTTTCAAACCTAGTGTTTGCTCAGCTGACAGAAATTGAACCAATGACTGAAAATAAGACTAAAATGTAAGCATTTATTTTAAAAGAAAGTGTTCAGGAACAATCAGATGAACAATGGTGTCAGCAAGAAAACTTGGAGGGAAATTGTCCTGGCACTGGCTGACCCTGGCTCTAATCTTTGTTCTTGCTTATTGGACTTAATGTCAATAGGTTAGTCACGGTGACATCCTTCAGCCTGCAGAATTGAGGGCACCAAGCTTCTTCTTCCCTGGCCACAAACAAACTAACAACTTCAAATGGCTCTTAACCTTCATCTCCATGAGCTTCAAAGGATCAGCATGAGATGCATCTTCATCCCTCATAGCAGCAGAAATCCAAGGACAATGTGATCAGTGGGCTCGGGGGCTGTGCCTCCTCTTCTGCAAATGTCTTCTTTGATTCCCTTTCCCTTAAAAAGTGAGGAGATGGGAAGGCAGTTAGTGTTTTGGTGCAGAGCCTTATTCCCCACAGGCCTTTATACCAGTGACAAAGTAGATCCAAATTACTGGTGTGAAAAATGTCCGGGGAGACTAAGTTCTCACCTGGAGTATATTTTACATTTGTTTCCTATTTATTGCTTATAGGCAGCAGGGGAATGTTTTGGTATCAAAATACCTTAATACCTTTCTTTTTTTTTTTTTTTCCTCTGTGTGTATTTATTTATTTATTTTCCTTTGGTGCTTTATCCTTTTTTTTTTTTTTTTNTTTTTTTTTTTTTTTTTTTTCTTTCTTGTAAAACCCAACGTGCAAGCAGCGGCCGGGTTTGAATAATTTAGCATTTCTGAGTCAGGATGTTCAGAGTGTGAGATGACCACTGAACACTCGTGCTCTTTATTTCTTTTCATTAACGCCGCCTCATTAACTCTGCTCCCCCATTAGAAGGAGATGCTGTAGTTCGCCAGAGGTGGTGGGAAAGCAGAGGAGCAGCCAGGGTCTGTCCGACTGCAGTGTTAATGGGGAGCAATAAAGGGACGGGTAGTAGCTGCTCCCTGGGATGGGGTGAGGCTGTCAGGGGATGTGGTTGCACTGAGGGTACTTTCTGGCAGCTGCTCAATAATCCTTGGAGGTGTTTTGTGTTGCTTGGGCTGGTGCCTGGGGAAATACCATCCACTCCCTTGGAGGAGAAAAAAACAAAAAAGAGCAAATGTCTCCAGCAGTGTGTTATACTCTGAGTAAATTCTGAGTAAAATGAATGTTAATCAAAGTTGTGTCTTGCAAAACAGCAACTTGAAAGCTTAATTGTGCTGTTGTGTGTGTGGCCAGAGGCTGCATCAATCCCAGAGCAGTCAGTAATATTGTGAGATTAAAGTGACCACCTTCATTGCTGGTTGTTGTTACCCAGTGGACTGTTTTCCAGCTGCCTAGTGATACTTCCAGACAATCTTTGGATAACCTTCTAAGCTGGCTGTGACTCGGGTGTGTTGGCAGCTTCTTACCTGCCTGCAATGAGCAGCCTGTTGGAAATGCCTCTGTCTCAGAACACGGGTGTTCCTTGGATGTCTTCAACCAGAATGCAGCACCTGATAAACCTGCACATCCCCTGCTCACCTCCTTTCTTGAACAAAGCTTTTTACCAACTTATTGGTACAGCACTTGAGCTGCAACTCCAGAAGCACCTCAGTCCAATTTCCAATGGTATAGAAAGTGAGAAATGCAGCAGGAACTGACTTCAGAGGTAACTCTATAGCAGGGAAGAGCATGAGGGTGAGAACTCAAGCACTGCTGGACCTCCCCTTCATTGAGCAGAACTACAAAGTGCAGCTTTAAGGCATTTCAAGTTGAAGGGAACAGCATAAATCTCTAACTGCATCAGTTCTCTGCTGATTCAAGACACTTGAATCTGTTTAGGAAATATGCTGTGCTGTTTCTGACCTAGGTAAAGAGGTAACAAGCATCTCCTGGAATGTGGTGGCTTTGCCATTTATTGCCCTGAGATATTGTGATGCAGATCTGAGAGCTGCCTGCTCTCTCCAGAGCCTTCATCCAGGTTTTGTGCAGAGAGAGAACCTCGTCCTAGGCTGGGCATGGTTCTGCACCCAGCTTTTATTCCTCAGGTCAGCAAATATCACGGGTATCGCTGAAAATAAGCACAAGGAATATCCCTGGAAAGAGGGAGAAACGGTTGTTTACTAAACACTGTCTTTTCCCAGTCACAGGAAAGCTTTACCCCGTTACACTACCTTAATTATATTGATTATTTTGAGCAGTATGGACTGGCACATCTAACGTCAGAGCTAATAGAGCAGTCTGCACAGGCTTTTCTTTCTCTTTCTAAGGCACAGGGCAGACAGACAACCCACATTCCGGGGCCCGTTTGATGGTGTGCCACAACTTGAGTTAAGCAGGTGGCAGGGTGAAATATAAAAGGGCCTGCTAAACAAAGAATTTTTATTTCCTGGTTTGTGCCTGCAGGGGAGGAATTATGAAAGCAAAGCAGAATCCTGACAGCCAAAAACCATCCAGAATTTTTAAATGACCGGACTTATTGTTCTTTTATAAAGTTATGCAGATCAATTAATATTTACAAATAAAAGGGTTGAGGTTTGGGGTTTTTTTTGTGACGATGGACCCTTCAGAAAAATAAACAAATGGCAAAAAGATTCGTTACACCTTAAGAAATTGGTTTCTAAAGCTGCCTGAAGGAACTGTCTTCATCCACTTGCCTCCAGTCAGCAGACTGGTTAGAACACAAGCTTTTTTCCTTCAAGGCAGCGTGGAAAGACAAACGGCAGCAGCTTCGCTTCCCTGAGGGGTAATGTGGTTTTTCCAATGCCTCGGTAGGGTGTGTGGGTCTGGGGGGACCCCACACTGAAGGCTCCACTCCCACAATCCCCAACCTCTTCTTCTCCTCCCCGGATAGCAACCAAATCCCCAAACCAGCAGCTCCCACCACGGTCCCTGGCGCTGGAACCGCTCTGCTTAAGCAATAAGCACCCTTTGCATTTCTGAAATTAATAAAGTTAGTTTGAACCTCAAATGTCACTTATTTGCTTTCCTATTTTCATAGGTGATTTCACTAAGCAGAAGCACTCGCTAATCCCGCGTTCACACAGATAGAAGGTCAAAGTTGGTCAGTGAGCCAAGAAATACCATATCAGGGTTTCTTTCCTCTCCAATTGAAAGAGGTATAAATTGTGGAATTAGTGTATTGATTGAAGGCTACAACTTCAAGCAATCAGTTTTTCTGGCTTGACAAGATTATTTTATCCTACTTTTCTTTTATTATTATGTGTTGTATTTGAGTCATCCTTCAGGCAGATGAAGTGACAGCTTGATTTAACTCAATAAAATCCACCAGTTAGGAAACCTACTGAGCCGAACAAAAGATGAAAAGGACTGCGAGGGGAAGGTGCACAGTTAGTGTAAGCAAGCATAGCATGCTGAAAGGAGGCAACATTAACCGAAATTATGCTCTAATCAATGCATTTCTATGGAAACTTGGGAGAAATTTGTAAGACCTTCGTGCTGGGCCGGTGAGCAGATAACGCCGCTTTTCCCCTCGGAGGAGGGAAAACAAGATTTCTGGGAATGAGGCAGCTGTTGTAGCTGTGCTGTTGTGTCCGTGCGAAAAAGTTGGACAGATCTGCAAGGAAAAGCTTAACCAGGGGCTTATGGTTGTGTGGTAATTAAAACAATATCGAGGCTGTGGGCAGTAGGTCTTTTGCAGCAGCCTCGGGGGGTCAGGAGCACATGCCCTGGGCAGCGATGGGTTGATGCTAACCCTGACCTCCCTTCTAACTAGTTGTGGGCTGTTTAACCAGCAGGGTTAGAGCTACAGGTTAAAATCTCATGTGCAGACAAAATTTCCTTGTTTTTAATCTCTTGATCCTGTCTGAGTTATCCGTGGAGTAAATAGCATGGAAAAAGGGTGATGCTCACAGAGGATGATGTTACACGGAGGTAGCCATATCTTCCTCTTGCTGTTCGACTGAGGTCCTGGTGCTTGTGCAACCTGGTTCTGGTGCTTAAACTGAGGCCCATGTAGATGACCCCATTTGCACTTTCTCTGCATGGGAAATAGGTGAGGGACTGGATGATGGAGGCTGTGACAGCTGAAAGTGGAAACTTGCTGAAGGGAGTCTCTGAAGTGAGCAGTGTTGGCTGCTGTGGGTGTGAAGATGGAGGTGGATGAGGTGTAGCAGATGTTATCAGGAAAATATGACACAGGCATTGCTGTGGATTCCAGCAATGCAGCTGTATCTACTGGTGTAGGTTAAGTGGGAAAAAAATGATGTAAATGCTTTGTAAAAAATAATCTCAGTGCATTATTTAAAAAGGCAAAGTGAAGGGTGGCTGGTGACATGTTGTTATTGCAATTGTTTTAGTCCTCTCTCTAATCAGGCTACTTTCTCCTTCTTCCATCAGAAGTCCCCAAGTCCCCTCTGACCAATACTCTGTTAGATGCAGCATTCACTCGGTGGTTTTCACCTTCCTCCGTGGAGATCTGCCACTGATGTATGATCAGCAAGGTGAGTCCTTTCAAATGGGACAGGGAGACCCGTGTCAGCCCAGCTTCTGTTGTTTCTGTGGAAATAAGGGGTTAGTTATCGTGTTCATCTGCTGTGTGCTGGTACCAAACAGCGCCTGGAGAGATGCTGAGTGTAAATATAGCAGCTTTATGGTTCTCTGTGCTGGCTGCTAAGTGAGTGTACATGGCACTATAAATCTGAATTGTAGTACCTTGTCCTATTCTGGAAGGTTTCCGAGGCTGTTGATACTGCCCTCAGCAACTGACCTTGATTTCCTTTGGGACCGTGTTGCTGTTTGATTTCTTTTTTTTTTTTCCCCTTTAAAGAACTTCACCCAGAAGCAGGAAAACACAATTCTGACCATGGTCACCGGTGCAGGGTGTGAGGGTGTGATGGTTTGGAGGTGACTTCAGAGTTTGTTCAGAAACTAATTAGGTAACTTACTAACTTAGGTAAGTCCAGGGTGCAGGAGCTCTTCAGAGTCTGTTCTTCCCTTTCTGAAAGCTTCAGTTATCATGTTTTAATCACTGAGGAGTGGCTGAGGGACCTGGGTTTGTTCAGAGGAACAAGAGGAACTGGCCTCAAGTTGCCCCAAGGGAGGTTTAGGTTGGAGGTGAGGAGCAATTTCTTCCCCTGCAGGGGTGTCCCAGGCTGCCCAGGGCAGGACTGGAGTCCCTGTGACCCCTGGAGGGGTTTCCAAGTCCCCCCTGGAGCTGTGGTGCTGAGGGCCATGGGGCAGTGGTGCCCTGGCAGTGCTGGGTTAATGGTTTGACTGGATGCTCTTTAAGGTCTCTTCCAACCAAAACAATTCTATGATTCTGTTTTATTTGGCTGAGGAGCTCAAGATGATATTGACCAATGCTGATTCATACATAATCAGTTTCTAATTTATCTTACGGAGCTATTTGACTTGAATAGGTTTTGTTTGTTTATTTTTCCCCACTTAAAAGAGCATTTTGTAAATATGCGGTCCCCAGCGTTCGTGTGTGTTAGCATTTCTGTTAAAGTTGCATCTTATAGTATATAAACATATATACCCTCCTGTGTTTTAAACAGCATTCCCATGACTAATAATAACAATCGCAGACTAATTGTATACCATTCATGTTGTTTGTCTGACCCTATTGCAGACGCTGTCTGGATTCACCCTTTTCCTGCCTCTTCCACTTAAATTCCTGCCATTTACGTGATGTAAAAGCAGGAAAAGGACAACTCCCATTTAAGGTTTCATGCGAGATGCCAGATGATTGTTCCAACAGCCGTGGTCTGTAACTTCCAGGGGAGTGAAGACCGTGCATTACCGTTCATTAACTCGTGTGTAATTTCTCCCACCCAACATTTCTTTGCCATTTAAAGTTGTTTTCATCTCTTCTGAGGAAGAGCATATGTTGCCATGATCTCCATAAACTGCAGTTTGGTAAATGACTTGTTTAAATTTAAGGAAAAGAGGTTGTTGATAAGTATAGTTTTCTAATACTCTTCCTCAGCTGTCATTTACTTTGACTAAATTTATTTAAACCACCTTAACCTTTCAGAGAAAGGCCAGGAGATGTTTAAAAGAATAATATGTGTCTGACATTTTGGTTTACCAAAAGGACACCATCATAATTCTGTAGTGCCTCTGTTAAAAATAAGCTAAGAAAAGGAAACTAAAATCTCTTTTTCTTGCTGCTTAATTTTGAAAGAATGGAAGGACATGTGATTGATTGTTGCATTAGAAAGTGACCTGCAAAGGCAATCACCAAATGCATTGATTTGTCACTGCACCAAGATGTGCTGAGCATCTTCCACACACAGGTGGCCTTTCCCTCTCTAATAATCACCTGGGTGTTTCATTATCTAAATATCCTGGTTTTTGGTTTTCTTTCTGGTGCTGACCATCAGCTTCATGGTACCAGATCCCTGGCCAGAAGATGGTCTCTAATGGACACAGTTCCTCAGCACCACAGCTCCATGGGGGGCTTGGAAACCTCTCCAGGGATCACAGGGACTCCAGCCCTGCCCTGGGCAGCCTGGGACAGCCCTGGAGGGGAAGAAATTGTTCCTCAGCTCCAACCTAAACTTCCCGTGGGGCAACTTGAGGATGATTCCTCTTGTCTTGTCACTTGTTCCTTGAGAGGAAACCAATCTAATGTCTATAAATGTTTTTAAACACAATTGATAATTTCTGCAAAAACGTTTTATTCTGTTAAATATTTTAAAAATCTTACAATACAGAACTCAAACGCTTCAAACCTGAGACCTTGACTGGAGTTTCACTCTCCCAAAAGTTGTGTGAGTTAAAGACTGTGTCAGTTGTGACTCTGCATTTCCTGCTATTGCCAGTTTGCATTATTTCAGGGAACTCTTTTTTTTTTTTCCCCATTTAATATTCATATTCAGATATTCAAGCCATAATTTCTGTTAGTAAAGGTGACATTTTGTAAAGTTCATTATATTTTTTTTTTTTTACAGAGAAAATCTCAGGCACTTAAAAAAACAGACATTAAATAAAGGCCCAGCAGTGTCTCCAGGCTGACAGACATCCCCACAGTTTGTCATTTTAATACCCAAATACCTGTGAGAAAGCAGTTTGATAATACCTGGGTTACTGAGCCTGACCTGGCTGCCTGACCACCTGGGAACTACCTCTGTCAGCTCCATCTGCATCCCCACACCTCAGCAGGGTCCTCACCATTCTACAGTGACTGTGTTTTCCTTTGACACTTCCGTGTGGCATTTTCAAGAGGTGCCATGGAAACCTCTGTCAGGTTTGTCTCCAGCTTTGGTGTCACGGACGTGCAGCACGGTGTGGACATGGAGAGCTGTCTCATCATCAGAGCCCTTCCAGGCTGGCAGCAACTCTCCACCACGGCTTGGCATTGATGTGCACGTGGCTGTGGACTCTGGGACTCCAGCTATTGTAAAATGAAGTTATTATCAATGTTTTCTTTATCATGGAGAGGAAAAAAGAGTGAAATCACATGGTACAAGGGAGAAGTGGACAAGATGGGTGTGTTGTGTGCAGGCTCCTCCTGTTTTCAGCCACTGCCAGGACATTGAGGTTCTGGAGCATGTAAAGAGAAGGGCAACGGAGCTGGGGAAGGGTCTGGAGCAGGAGTGTGATGAGGGACCTGGGCTTGTTGAACCTGGAGAGAAGGAGGCTCAGGGGAGACCTTCTGGCTCTGGCAGCTCCTGGCAGGAGGCTAGAGCCAGAAGGTCAAGAGCAAACAGCCTCAAGTTGCCCCAGGGTTGGAGCTGAGGAACAATTTCTTCCCCTGCAGGGCTGTCCCAGGCTGCCCAGGGTGGGGTGGAGTCCCTGTGAGCCCTGGAGGGGCATCAGGGAGATGCTCTTAGTGAATTGCCTGTCTGGAGTCATTCTGTGGTTTGGAATATTTGTAGGTTTAGGTTCTCTTCTGAAAATGATTTGTGCAATTTAAGAATGAAAATCCTTCTCTGACCGTGAGCTGCTCCTGTTAACCAAGTAGTGAAGATCGTGGGATAGATTATTTGGATGAAGTAGTTCTAAAAGGTGTTAATTGTCTGAACAAAAGGAGTTTCTTTTCTCTGGAGACTTTCCAGCCCTGTCTGGATGCATTTCTGTGTGATCTCTTCTAGTTCTGTCCTGCTCTGGCAAGGGGATTGGACTCAATAATCTTTGGAGGTCCCTTCCAACCCCTCTAATTCTTTGAAATAGTGTTTTGACAAACACAATGCACATATCTGTTATATTTTCCTCTCTTCTCCAGCACATCAGGAATCCTTCTTATTTCTTTACTTAGTCTTGAGGAGATAATTTAATCTGTTGTGGCCATAACGACTTCCAGAAACTACTGCTTATAGTTTAATATATAATATTAATTAATTATAATATATATAGTTATAGAAAACTATGTTTTTAGGAGTAAAAGCTTCAGTTCATCCTTTCTATAGCTCTTGGTAATCCCTAGGGAAGACTCAAGTTAATGAATATGCATTTCTCCAACTCATTCCAGTACCAAGGAGTGCCAAAGGCTTCATCCACTGGTCGTACTTTCTGTTCAAGTCCCCAAGCGCCAGTTCTAAAAGTAACACATTAATTAATGCCCCGTGACATTGTTGTGACAATAAATATTCTGCTTTCGAGAAGAGAAAAACCCAGAAAACCAATGTGAAGAATGAATATGAATTAATATTAAAATCTGCATACTACAAAAAAAAAAAACCCAACAATAAACCAAGGTCAAATGGCTAGAGAGGTCAAATGCCTGGTACAGGAGAGATGCTTCATGAGAACTGAGTAAAATGTCTTAAACTTAGATGAAATAATATATTTGTTTTTAGCCTTCAAAACTTTTTTTTCTTATCTTTTTTTTTTTTTTTACCTAGGACAAATAATTTACTGAAATTTTTATATTCTTCAGATTTTAGACTCCATATACTTTGTGAAGTCTCATGTCTTAGTATCAGATGGCATACCCTCAAACACACCTCCTGCAGTGATTTATAAACCACAAAAATAATTAAAACAAACAAAACCAACTGCAAAGTCAATGTAAAAAATCTGGCCATGTTCCCAAGGGCTTGTTATTTTATGGTTGGACTCGACGATCTTTTCCAACCAAAACAGTTCCATAATTGCTCTCGAAATGGAGCCTCGAGGATGCTCTGCACAATTCCCATGGACACCATGGATGTGGCATTTCCCCTCAACTACATCAGGAGGAGGTATTTATTGCTTCATGTTGAGGTGAGGAATGGCCAAACCCTTCCCCATCAAGGGGATATTGCTAAGACAGATTTTGCAGTTCTGCTTCATCTAGGAACTCCTCTCTATGTTAAAAATACCCACAGAATTTTGTGTTTCATAGGTGGCTTTGCAGACTGTGTGTGTGAAGACGGGCAACTCTGCACAAGAGGTGTTTGAAAGTGTGCAAAGAACATAAACCTTGAGCATTGAAGGACCAGCACTCCTAAATATCTGCTTCCAGCCATGAAAACAGTGGCCTTATGATGAGTCCTCTACCAGTAGATGCAACTTTTCAGGTAGTGGTGCTCAAAACCTGAGGAAAGCAGCAGGCAAACAGCTCATCATTGGAGCAGGCAGAGGTACCCACACCATGGCTTGGTTCTGAGGTGGCCTCTGGAACTCAGGGTAAGTAACTCGTGATATATTTATGAATATATGTTAAAATGTGGAACCTGGAGCTCTTGCTGTGTCTTGTAAAGAAGAGGGCACAACAACTGGGCAGTGGCACTGAGTGTAAATGACACAGGGGATCTAAATAATAAATCTGTAGTTATGTATCAATTAGAAAAGAGTGGGATATGTGCACAGCATCTTCTAGTTCTCCTGAGGACAGGAATTCACTGTGCAGACACAGGGTAAAACACAACTGGTCTGTCCAGTGCTCTTCTGGTCCACGAGGCTTTGCATGTAAACTCTGCAAGCAAGTGAGGGTGCTGAGCAGAGCCAAGAAAAGTCCTCATGCTCAGGAGCTCTGGCTGTTTGGTGAGACTTGAGTAGTGTTCTGCTTTTGAACTGGCTCTAGATATGGACATGGATAGAGGAACCTGCTTACGAAGAGCAACATGTTCTGAGAATCATGGAATCATAGAATGGTTTGGGTTGGAAGGGAACTTTATTTCATTCCAACTCTTCTGTCAGGGGTTGGGATGCCTTCCACTAGAGCAGGTTGCTCAGAGTCCCATCCAACCTGCCCTTGAGAAGAGTAACAGTGAACTTCACAAACCAATGGACATAAATACCAATTTGAAGGTGACTTTGCACAAGTGAGATGAGTTCTTTGCTAGGAGCAACTTCTACAAAGAGATGGGTCGGTCTCAGTGGTTCTGGCTAAATGCTGGCTCAGGTGTTTAAGGTCTAATTTGATGGGTAGGCTTCTGAGAACATCTCTGCTTTACTGTGTGCTCATAGTACTGGACTGAGCATCTGGAGGAAGGGAGCTGGGCAGGAGGGTGCTGGTACCTCTCCAGATTTGCTTCAGCCTCCCAAGGGATCTCTGGCTCTTACTGTGCTTTGGGAGCCATCCACATCTGGAAATATTATTCTTTCTCCACCTCCACGGAGCACTGACCTCGCGCTCAGGCTCCCGTAAGGTGGCATTTTGCCATCTTTGGTGGCATTTCAGGAGAATTCTGGGTTGGCGCTTGTAATAACGTGTATCTTGAATAAAATGACCCGGTAACTGAGACTATAGGACCCTGTAAGTAAGGGAGAGGAGAGGGCTGTGTTTGTCACACTCTGTCCAGCCACTATCACCAGCTGATTTTTGTAGCATCTAAGCTGAATATTACAAGATTTTTAAAGGGGCAGATGCCCCTTGAGTCTCGGCGATGCTCCATCAGGTGCCTAGTGTCACATACCTTGTATGACAAACATTTGATGTGACACTTATGCACGCAGGTTGCTCCGGAGATATTTTTATAGGTCAGACTAAATATCACACATCCAACCCTTCAGTCAGGTAGCGGAGCCGTCTGTGATTGCAGCTAATGGTCTCCGAGGTTGCCATGGTTCCTGGTAAACAGCATCCCGTGGCTTCTGCTCCCGTCTTCGTCGGAGTGAACGGGCAGATAGCAGCAGGGCCAGCAAGAGACTTGGTGCCAGCATTAGCTCCAGGTTTCTCCTGACAATCAGCTAATCCAGCCGGCCGTGATTTCTATTTCATCCTCCCTGTCGGTATCCAGCTCTTCCAACAGTTCAGCTGTGCCGGCCATGCAGGGACCGTATGAGGAGGTCCTTGTCCTCTGAAAAATCTCACACGGGTCTGTGTTCTCTGAACGGCTTGTCCCCAGTCAGGTGTTTTGATGGATGATTGGAAAAGGAGTCTATGGAGTCACAGAATGGTTTTGATGGAAGAGACCTTTAGGATCATTGAGTCCAACCAGCACTGCCAAGGCACCACTGCCCCATGTCCCTCAGCACCACAGCTCCATGGGGGTTTGGAAACCCCTCCAGGGGTCACGGGGACTCCATCCCTGCCCTGGGTGTATATGGTCGTGAAGTCAAGGAGGACATGAACAAGCAGGGCCTCAGAAACATGGAGCATCTGTCAGTTAGGAAGGATGTAGTGATGTTAATTCTTACCTGGACCTTTTGTGTTCGCACATGTGAGACCTGGTGATGCTTCTGATATGTTTGGTGTGCAGTGGGGCATGAATGCAATGAAAACACGGTGTTTTGCAGAGTTTGGCCACTTTGTGCCTCAGTGTCCCTGCTCATGGCAGGGGGGTTGGAATGAGATGATCTTTAAGTCTCCTTCCAAACCAGGCTGTTCTGTGGGGCTATTATTTTTTTTCCAGTCCTCATTCTGAAGCTGCATCCTGAAACAACAGAAAAAAAAAGAGTAAATTAATTTGAAAGCTAGGATCAAGAGAACTTTAATTCTATAAAAGTTGGGAGTAGATTTTAGTATCCCATCACCTTACAGGAAGAAACTAAGGACAGGGACAGTTCATATTTGGGCATGTAGTTATGTAAAGCAGGTTTCAGTTTTATTTTAATCAATTTATTTTTTACCTCTCCCCTCGAGGACAGGCTGAGGGAGCTGGGATTGTTCAGCCTGGAGAAGATAAGGCTTCAGGGAGACCTCAGAGCACCTTCCAGTGCCTGCAGGGAGCTGATCCATAGCCTGGAGAGGGGCTGTTTCCAAAGGCCTGGAGTGAAAGGACAAGGTGCAATGGTTTGAAATGAGAAAGAAGTGGACTGAGATGAGAACTAAGGCAGAAGTTCTTTCCCAGCAGAGTGGTGGATGATGGCACAGGTTGCCCAGGGAGGTGGTGGAGGCCCCATCCCTGGAGACATCCCAGGTGGGCTTGAGGATGCTCTGAGCACCCTGCTCTAGTTGAGATGTCCCTGGTCTCAGCAGGGGGTTGGACTGGATGAGCTCCAACCCAGACATGTCTATGATTCTATGAATTCAAAAATCTATTTGGGCTGATAAATTCCAATATATGTTTTCTTAATGTTTCTCTGTTGCCTTTTGGGAGGCTGCCAGAGGAGGTGAAAGGAAGATGGAAGCACTGAGAGTGAGCCAGCCCCCCTTTCTGCTTTGCCTCCCCTCGTCCTCCTGCCCCCATGCTTGCTGGGGGGTGATTCACCTCAGAACCCCCCAATCAGCTCCATTCTCAATGACTCTTCCCCATCACCTTTAAACAGCCTCTGCTTAACCCACGCTATGGAGAACGAGTTGCAGATTCAGCTACCAGGCCAATTATGTTCTTTTATGTGTTCCAGATAATGCCAAACAGGTTTTGTGTTGACTTACGCAGGTTATTCTCCCGCTAAGTGTGCGCTGGGTGTTTTTTATCTGCAGCTGACACCGCAGGGACTCTGCTGCAAAGAACAACCCCAGCTAAACATCTTAAATGCTTCTCATAGAAACACAGGAAAAAACTCCACGTAGCCATTATTAAACCAGCACAAATGTTATACGCTGATTTTTAACGGCATTCCAGCTGTAGGGTTTTTTTTCCTTCATGAAGATAAACAGTGGAATTAATTGATAATACTTAGGTAGTATGGGAAATGGTGCACTTCTGTTGTAGCAAAGGAGAGCTGCAGGAGGTGTTAGGAGTTTCTAGATGATGAGGCAAGGAGGGAAAAATGTTCAGTATGTGGTGTGTAGAGGACTGATTACTGGAGGTGTTCACTGCCACCAGTGGTTTAGGTGTGGGTGATGCTGTCTGGAGAGGGGAGAGAAAGCAGTGGTGGGTTTTTCAGCTCCTGTGTTGTTACTGATGTTGTTAGAGTTGTTGTTACTGATGATGTTAGGCTAAGGAGTGGTTCAGTTGCTCCTATGTAAACATCTAATCAACTGCTGCATTTCTGGAGGTTTGCCTCCCTGACCTGGGAGAAAAAAAGATTTTATTTTTCTATGTAAATTCTCATCACGTCGTGGTTCCTTTCCTCGTAGTTGTTTGTTGATTTAGTAAATAACAATGTGCTCTTGTTAAGTGTGGCCTCCTCCTACCTGCACTTTTCATCCTGGCATCCTCTACTGTAACAGGATGCAGCACATGCTGGATGCTTTGTAATTCAGGGCTTGAGCTTCAGGGTCAGCACAAAGTTCTCTGAGCTCCAGCCCGCTGCAGCAGACAGTAAAGAGAAGCTCATAATGCTTTTCCCTGGTGTTGCCTGAGATTGTTTGGGCAGGACTGACACCAGGTTGGGTTTTCTCCCTGATGAACATCCAGAAAAGTGAAAATTTATGGTTAGTGCATCATCCCTGTCCATATGGTCTGGGGCAGCCCAGCGAGCCACCTTTGTGGGGTCTTGCCTGAGATATTCCTTGGGATCTGGGTGTCCCTAAAGTCTGGGTAAAAGTCACAACCTGAGTTGTTGGGATGCTCTGAGTTCAACCAACTGCACCCCCACATAGGGCTTATTATACCATTCTGATAATTTTTAACATCTACTTTATTTTGTATTGCCTGTCTGCATTCCAGCCACCCTCAGCTCTTTAGAGCTCTTCCTTTACATCACCAAAGGCTGTTGATATTTGCCTAAGCAAGGTTTGTGCTGTTAGCAATGAGGGTACCGAGCTGCTTTTACTGACATTTTTAATGTTAGGTGATTTTATAGGTTTTTTTCTTTAAGTTCCTAATAATCCTTTGCTTTCATATTCTAACGGCCTCCATGGGATGTATTTACTGGTACACAAAATCGACTCTGAATTTACATCTTGCATTTAGTTTCTGTTTTGACAGACGCTGCCTTTTCATCAAGTACCATCAGTTTAAAGTGAAGAAACCCTTCTCCCCTCTGGCGAGAGCTGAAGACTTCTCCTGGGGTGGGAGGCAGGGACTGTGACTCGGGACCTGGCATCCTGATGCTCTTCCTCCTCGGGAGCTGTTGGCTTCCCAAATTAACAGCATCCAGACTTGCTGTCATCTGGAACCGATGTTAGATTTACCCCAGACCGTTTGAACAAAGCTCAGGAGAAGAGGGGGGCTGTCCCCAGACTCCCTGGCTGTGCCTTTTATCCGGTTCTGACATCACGTATTGGAAACGAGGGGAACTGTTTCAGAACAAGCATCTCTGACAGCTTGGCGGATTGATAGAGAGGTTTCCTGATTTCATCTCTTTTTTATTTATTTATTTTTTTCTGCTTTTCAACAATGCCTTCCTACCACTTGCCAATCTCTTCTGTTATCACTGGTGTCATTATATCAAATGCCGAGATGGCAAGTTCCTGAATTAGCATTGCAAGGAGGTTATTTAATTTACTGGGATCTGTTTATCCTCTCATAAAATTCCCAAGTTGTTGGTTTTTTTTTAGTGACATGTGGAACACATGCGGTATGAACTGTATTTAGCCTAGGAAGGACCCCACCACGTCCCCAGACATGCCACGGGTGCTGAACTGAGACCTGGGGACGCTGCACTGTCTGGGATCCAATCCTGCAACAGGGAATGAGGCAAAATTCTCCCTGCCTCTCTCAAGTGAGTACTGGGTGTCCCCTCCCTGGCTTCAGAGGTGTCCTGTAGTAGTTCTGTGGTTTAGGAAATCCCACACTTTGCCCTGTAACTGTGAAATTAACTTTTGTTTTGCTTGGAAAAGACCTTAAAGAGCATCGAGCCCAACCACTCCCCAGCAGTTCCAGGGCACCACTGCCCCGTGTCCCTCAGTACCACAGCTCTATGGGGGGTTTGGAAACCCCTCCAGGGGTCACAGGGATTCCAACCCTGCCCTGGGCAGCCTGGGACAGCCCTGGAAGGGAAGAAATTGTTCCTCAGCTCCTGGGGCAGCTTGAGACCAGTTCCAGTCATGAACTTTAAACAGCATCACACAAGCAAATATGGAGATAAATATTCCTGAAAACATTTTAACAACTTCATAATTTTAAAAATACTTTTTTCCTTCATTCAGAGGAAAGAAAAAAAAAAAAAAAGATATCTCAAAGAATACCTGTTAAATACTAGTATTTCTGTCTAGAAAACAAGCAGCTTGCCAGTGACTCTTCCTCTCGTACCTCTCATCTTATCTTCAGCTCTGATCCTCTGAAACCTGAGCTCGACTTCTGGTAACAGTCCTGTGCTGTTTATTAGGTATAAATATTAGGTACACAGGTGAAATTTAGTCTATTTTGTCCCTTGTTTTTCTTACAGCTTCCCTGATTAGGTGACATGTTAAATTGTACTAGAGTCACAAGTTGTACTCGGAAAAAGATGCATTAAACTGGGTTGTTTATGTTATTCTTGCAGCTACTCCTCCTCCCCATAAACACTACTTTTATAGAAAACCTTTGTTTAAATTCTCTTTCACAGTCATAGAATTACAGAATTATGGTTTAGGCTGGAAAGAGCCATTAAATCTCATCTGGTCCAACCCCCTGCAGGGAGCAGGGCCATCTGCACCCAGAGCAGGATGCTCAGAGCCCCCCCAACCTCCCCTGGGATGGTGCCAGGGATGGGGCAGTCCCCGTGTGAAAACACAGGTGTCCTGAGCAGCACAGGAACACCCAAAGGTGCAACCTTGTGAGTGTGAGGAAACATCAGCTTGGTGGGGATGGAGAGAGCTCTGAAAGCCTCAATGAGGAGCCACTGTAGTGGTGGAAGATGAGCAAGCCAGAAGGTGATGTTGTGGTGAGGAACATCGTTGCCTTTAGGAATATTTCCCAAGAGAGAGGTGTGACTGGGGGTAATGGAACAGTGTTGGTGTTGAGTCAGTGCAGTTGTGATGCTGTTCCTCTGCCTCAGCTTATACAACTTTTAATTCGCATTTGAACTGGCAGTTTATCACAGAATTGTTAGGGTTGGAAGGGACCTTAAAGATCATCCTGTTCCAAACCCCCAGATAATAGCAGGGACACCTCTCACTGGATTTCCAAGTTAAAAAAAAATAAAAAATATTTATATATTTTATTTTATTCTTTTAATATATTTATTTATTT
>VYZU01040818.1:33766-45303 GCA_013401355.1 Ceyx cyanopectus | reverse complement strand
TCTGAATGATTCTATGATTCCAATGCTCCTGGACCATCTGAAAGAAGACATCCAACACCTAGCCTGCTACTGATACTCCAAAGGGAGGATCATATGAATTTTTTTTAATGAAACTTGTGTTTGAACACACAAAATTAGCTGGCAACAAATGTGTGCACTGTTGTTTTGTAAGGGTATATAGTGTTTGAATATTTTATCCATTTCATAACAGATTTTTATTTAAACTTCCTCAGGAAAGAAATTGAAGCATTATGTAGTACTGACTGCTTGCCACAAATAAACTATTTTAATCAGATTTTAATCAAGCTACAGTCTAGAATTGGTAAAGCTGTGAAATTCCAGATTGGTGTGAGTAGGTGCAGAAAACTTCACTTCTTAGAAGGACCTGAAGATAGAAGGCAAATCTGTAAAAAAAATCTGTGCCAATTTCTGTCATCTGTGTGGTAACAGCTGGGTTTGAACTCCTCACATAACCAGAAGTATTGGATAGACAAAATGACTATGTTAGCAGCAGTAAACTAGAGGTGCTTGGGATTGCTCTTTTGTCAATGAGGCCAAATGGTATTCAATAGCCCACGTCCAAAACTGCCTATGAGAAATTTCATATCTGGACAAAAACAACCTGCCTGGAATTATCCTTGCTCTGTCTAGTCCGTGAGCCTCCCCAGGAGCTGTCAGAAAGTGAGGTAGCTGTTGCAGATGAATAATGCACCATGGACATTTCTAACAGCTTAGCTATACAGACAATCCAGTTTTATAAACTGGGAGAATTTCCTGGCACTCTTTATTTAAGTGTACAGACACAATCATCATAGTTCTGTTCCAAAAGACTTCAGTGATCTATGCCATTATAAATAATTGTCATAATATCACTTCAGTATTTTAATATAGCATTCTAAGTAGAGGTACAGTGCCTTAAGGGTTGGGATGATAGTTTTGTTTTACTGTTAAGAATTTTTGCCAAATGAATGATATGCATTTTTAGAAAACAATTCATCCAATTAAAATTTCATGAGATTCCAGTTCAGATGAGTCTCCAGAAGGCAAAAGCAAGTACTCTGCAACAAAGGTCTTGTGCAATATTTTTAAGGGAAATTTTAATTCCTTCATTAAATTGGCAGAATTATTTCCAGTCTTCTTTTGTTTCCATTTTGCATTTAACTTTTTATTTCACTGTACACAGAGGAAGTTCTGACACTCTCCATCTGTTAATTCAATTACTCCATGTTTCATTGCTGTTTTCAGTATTGTTTTTGACTTTTTTATGGGGCTGAGGCCAGCAGTTGGGCATACATAAGAGAAACATACAAAAAGCATTCTAGCAACCTAGCTTGTTTCAACAAAAACAAACAAACAAAACAAAACAACCAAAACATGTATGTATTTTCAATTGCTAAATCAGCTGCTTCCACAGTAATTACTATCCATAGCCAAATAAAATATCTATTAAATAATTTTGGAAAGGCTTCTTATGTTGTATTGTTTGCCACATTAACTTTTAATGCATATCGTTATGCAATGCAATAATTTCTACCTGAAAATAATGATTTTTTTAAAAGAGATGCAAAATATAAATACGTCAATGAGAATTCTAGTAATTTAAATTGGGTTTTTTTTACCCAAGAAACTGTTGCATCACACTTTTCTACTTATTATGTATTCCACTGCTATTCTGACATTTTCTGCCAAGGATGCAGCAGCAAATGACAGGAAAAAAAAAAGAGATAAAACCAGTGAAAGTAAATATAGTAATAAATAATTATGTAGAGACTCCCGTGAGTTGCATTCTTACAAAGTCATTCTCATCAACCTTAAGTCACATAACTGGCTGCAAACTTTGAGTTTGCAACATAAAATGTTTCAATAATAGCAGAAGAGCAAATCTTTCATGATTGCTCTAGCATGTTTTACAAATGATTATCTAAAATACAGTAGTAGCATTTAATTTCTTGGCTCCAGATCCGTGTTTTTGAAAGACAAAGGAATAAGAAATTGTAGTTGCAGCAAATACAAAACAACAGTAAGATGAATACTGGAAATGCAGCCATAAAAAATAGCTTGATGAGAAATATTATGAGCCAAGTGATGAGTTGTATTAAAGGATAGCTTGTTGTCCAGTTCTTACTGCATTTACAGAACCTAAACTTTATAAAATGTTTGTAAAATACAGTATTATACAAAAGAAATACAGGTCTCCTTACTGAACAAACCTGCCTGATTTTTTTTTCCAAATAAAATACATAGAAATGCTCTTGCTTCATCTTTTGATCTACTTATCCTAGGCATTAGTTGAAAAAAAAAACTTTTAAAATAGAGATACTATGCAGAATTATTGTTGAGGCTGGAATAGACCTTTGAGATCATCAGGTCCAGCCTAAGACCTGACACCACAACACCTAGATAGACCATGGCACTAAGTGCCACATCCAATCTTTCCTTAAACACCACTAGGGATGGTGACTCCACCACCTCCCTGGGCAGCCTATTCCAGTGTCTGATGACCCTTTCTGTAAGGAAATACTCCTAATATCCAACCTAAACCTCTCTGTAATCTCCTTGAAGCAACACCAATGGCATAATCTGTATCCCTCTGACGTGTGATCACTTCATGACCTCTTTTTAAGTAAGTCACTTTAGAAACTCAAGCCAAAGAATACTAGGCATGGTCCCAAAATGGCACATCTCCATCTCCCAGCCATTTCTCAAATAGGTGAAGGGAGAGAATGAAGAGATAAAATGAAGGATCAGTCTTTTGCAGATGTTCTTGTAGGTACAAGACCATCTTTCATGGAAACAATCCCATTGCAGTGATCTGCAATTGGACTTCATGGATGTCGCGGTTTGGGGTCAGGGCAGCCCCCAGACCGATAACAGACCGCTCTCTTTTAACCCCCCTCCCTCCCCAAAGGGGAGAGAAAAGGAATAAGGGAGAGAGACTTAGTGATTCGAAAAAGGAACTAAAGCAATTTAATCAAAAAATGAAATGAGGTATATACAAATATATACAAATATATACACAACCAGTACCGAACCCAACCTCCCCCCGATGGTAATTACGTCACCCTCACGGACGCTGTGGAGGAGTTGGACTCTGGCACCGGGCCTTCAGGATCAGGATCGAAACGAGAGAGCGAAAGAGCAAGCAAGAGAGCGAGAGCAAGAAGAAGAAGCAGCAGCAGCAGAAGAAACAGAAGAAGCAGAAGAAGCAGAACGAACCTCTCGACCCCCAAACTTTATATACTGGATATGACGTGTATGGCATGGAATACCTCGTTGGTCAATTTGGGGTCACCTGTCCTGTCTGCTCCTCCCCACAGGTGCGGTCTTACACTTTCTGCACCCCCCAGTGCAACACACAAGTTCTAGCAGTGGCCTTGGTTTTGCATTCCACCCCTGGCAGTAACTGTAAACATTAGGTGTTATCTCTGCTAGAAGCAGAGACTGTCTGCAAAACATGCCTCCAACTCCAGAAAGTGCAGTTAGTTAGAAACTTAAGCTAAAAAGCAAAATCACTGAACTGAATTTGCTTGCTTTTCACCCAAACCAGGACAATGGATAAGCTAACTATTTTATCTTCTTGTCAGTTGTGCACACACCTGTAAAAGGTGGTCATGACAAAAACCGTCTCAGCTGCAGGTTGCCTAGAACTAACCAGTAAGAAATACTGAGCACAGAGGTACATCTGAAATCCCACTCATTGGCACAGCCTTGCCATATGACTCTGTTACACATTGGAAATTCAAATGCTCAGAACACCAAATTATCTTCTGTGAATTTACTTAATTAATCATGCCTCACATACTTAAAACTGGTGGCAGTATCCATGGAGATTGTGTGTTCTGTAATATCATAGGAATTAGGCTGCATATTCAGGAATATGTGATTAGAGTTTGGGTCCTCTTCAAGCCTTGTAGCAATCTTGAAGAAACCATTTTCATCTTGTCTTCTGGACATAATACATTGGCTTGCCCAGAAACCTGCAAGTTTTCAGAAACTCTGAGAAAAAAAAATTAAAAAAAAAAACAAACTCGTGTGCCAATATAGACTTAGGTCAGGGGAGATACCTCAATCTCATAGCAAACTGCCACCTCCCTCCAACTGCAAAACCCACCAACGATTTATTGTAAAAAGATGACACTTCCATTTTGCTTTATCTTTAGCTCTTCAGAATCTTAATAGAAAGGGGATAAACTCAAAAGATGAAAGGAAATAAAGAGCACAATTTTCATACAGGCAGAGAATTACACAAGTAGATTGCCAGGGAGCATGACGTTGCTACAGCCAAAGAAGATGCTCAAGCAAATCCAAAAATTGTTTTTCTCTCCCAAGTTCATCTGAAAAAAAACCCAAAACAAACCAAAGAGTTCAGGTATACCCTGAAGATCTATGATAAAACTTCCTATCCTTGTGGTAGCATAGGAAAGTCCTACTGGAAAGCCAGGTCTCTATTTCAGAGCATATCTTAACCTATGGTCAGGGAACTTGTCTCTTGTCTCTAGCTATGCAAACCCATGAGCACAAGTATAATTTTCTGGCACTCTAAATGCACTGTTGCTCAGCAGTATTTTCACAGATTTTTTTCCCCGAGATTTTTAATGCCATTCCTATAGACATGAGGAACATATTTGCCTTTACAAAGGACCTACATTTGTGCTTAATGACTATTCTGGAAAATTCTTGGTATGGCGAGGAGAGCTGATGTTGGTAGAAATGGAATATATCTTTTTTTTGGCAAGGTAGGTGTTTTCATTTTCAAATAATACCTTTTATTTTATTAATGTCTCAGAAGGGCGTGGTGATGTCCTTTCACATTTCAACACATTTCAAAAGTATTTAGAAATAGGCTACACTAAGTGGATATCAATGTTCACAACCCTGTTATTAGGTCACATATGGTCTAAATTGCAACACTTAAAATAGCAATCAAAAATAACTTGCTTTGAGTGTTCACTTGACAAATCTTTTAATTATAATACACTTCACTGCACCTTATTAAATATGTCATAAACATAAGCTATGTTCCACAAAAGCTTTTCTGCTTCAGGACATGGCCAAAGCCCAGAAAAGGAAAAATCACTAAAAAAAGACAAAGCAGATTAATAATAATTTTAAAATTTTATAATTATCAATATTTTAGTCTCTCTTGAGTTTTAACACTTTTGGAGAAGTATGATAGTAAAATCATAAAGGTTATGCATAGATTGACCAGAAATGAGCAAGATAATGAAATTGCGTAAACCTTTGCAGATTTCTGATATTTCTGACACAAAGACAATTTTTTTGGTCTGTTGATATAGACAGATTAATTCAATTCTTCTCCTTTCTCAGATGACAAAATTTTATAGCTTAATTACTGTAATATTTCTTCAATTAGATCTTGTGTATGTTTTTATTTCTTAAATAATCTTTAATTTTCCTACTGCTTACCCTGAGTACTTACCACACTGGGACTCTAAGTTGTGAGATTTATTTAAGTATAAAGGGATTTCTTCATTGTATGAGTATTTAAATAAAGACATAGTAACTTTCTAAGTGCTATAGTTTTAGTTCAAACAGAATTTATGGTTTTAATATAGAAACACTAGGAAGACTTCTTTGATCTGTTTTATTGACCCAAAAATGAATGACTCTATAACAGGCTATCTTTCTTTATCGTAAGGTTAAATTCCAGAGATCCTGGGGGAAGTTTAGGAACACAATAGTACAAAAGTTTCTTTCTTCATTCCTTCTTAGGAGTGGGAAGAAACCGATGAACGGAAAGACTCAGGATATATGGGACTTCTGCCATGATGAGCTGCTTCTCAGTGGGAGTTAGTACTGTAACTAACACCCCAAGTCCTTTTCTGCAGAGCTGCTTTCCAGCCTGGATTGATAGTGAGGGTTGCTCCAACTCAGGTGCAGGACTCTGCATTTAGTCTTGTTGAACCTCATGAGGTTCCCCTGGGCCCACCTCTCCAGCCTATCCAGGGCCCTCTGGATGCCATCCCATCCCTCCAGCCTTTCCACAGCACCACTCAGCTTGGTGTCAGCTGTGAACTTGCTGATGGTGCCTCCATCCCACTGTCAATATCATGAATGAAGATATTAAACAGTACAGGTCCCAGTACAGACCCCTGAGGGACACCACTTGTCATGGATCTCCATCTGGACATGGAGCCATTGACCACCACCCTTTGGATGTGACCATCCAGCCAATTCCTTGTCCACTCAACTGTCCACCCATCAAATACATATTTTTCCAACTTGGCAAGTAGGATGTTGTGGGGACTGTGTCAAAAGCTTTGCAGAAGTCCAGATAGATCACATCAATAGGTCATCCCTTGTCCATGGATGTAGTCACCTTATCATAGAAAGCCACTAGATTGGTGAGGCAGGACCTGCCCTTGCTGAAGCCATGTTGGCTGTTCTCCATCAACCCACTGCCTTCTATTTGTCCTGTTAGACGCTCTAGGAGCATCTGCTCCATGATCTTCCCAGGCACAGAGGTGAAGCTGACAGGGTGAGAGTTTTCAGGGTCCTCCTTTCTACCCTTGTTAACAATGGGTGTAACATGTCCCTTCCTCCAGTCCCCAGGAACTGTATCTGACTGCCAATTCTTTTCAAAAATTATGACAAGTGGCCTGGTTACTCTTTCAGGACTCTGGGATGAATCTCATCAGGTCCCATGGACTTATGTATGTTCAGGTTCCTCAGGTGGTCACAAACCTAATATTCACATACAGTGGGGGAGACTTCACTATCCTGGTCCACACCTTACAGTTTAACTTGGGGAGTGCTGGGAGAGAGGTTATCAGTGAAGACTGAGGTAAAAAAAATTGTTGAGAACCTCAGCCTTCTCCTCATCCATTATTGCTAGACCACCATTTTTATTTTTCAGGGGGGTATGTTTTCTTTGATCTTCCTTTTTTGATTGACATACCTGAAGAATCCCTTCTTGTTATTCTTTACATCCCTTGCCAATTTCAGCTCCAACAATGTCTTGGCCCTCTTGATCTCATCCCTACATAATTGGGCAGCATGCCTATACTCTTCCCAGGATATTTGTCTCTGCTTTCACTGCTTGTGAAGCTCCTTCTTGATTTTTAATTTGACCAGTAGATCTTGGCTCAGCCACACTGGTCTCTTCCCTTTCTTGTTTGATTTCTTACACCTGGGGATCAAGATTTCTTGCAGTCACTGAAGAGTGTCCTTAAAAATCTGCCAGCTCTGTTCTGCCCCCTTGTCTCTAAGGACTGTTTCCCAGGATATCCTATTGACTAACTCCTTGAAGAGCTGGAAGTTTTCTTTTCTGAAGTTCAAGGTTCTGACTATGATTTTTGACTGAATTCTGACCCTTAGTAGAGTGAATTCTACCAGTGCATGGTCACTGCCACCCAGGCTGCCTCTAATCTTGAGATCCCTGATGAGTTCATATCCATTGGTAATCACCAGATCAAGTGTTGCTTCCCCTCTGGTGGGGGTGTCTACTTTCTGCCTCAGGAAGTTGTCATCAAGGCTCTCCAGGAGCCTCCTGGATTGTCTACTGCTGGCTGTATTACTTTTCCAGCAAATGTCAGGATGGTTGAAATCTCCCAGCAGGACAAGAGCCTGCAAACTTGATTCTTCCTGTAGTTGGAGTAGGAACGCTTCATCAAGAGTTTCCTCTTTATAGGGTGACCTGTAGTAGACTCCAACCATAAGGTTCCCCTTGTTGTCTTGATTTCTAATTCCTACCTTGAAAACTATCATTCTTGTTGAACAACAACTTGTAGGAAAGGGCATTTCTTGTCATTTCTCACTCAATTTCTACCTGGGGTGTAGATGCACCAGTGGAACTGGCAGCAGTAATCTATTTATTTATGGTAACTTGTCATGGTCTTCACCCATGCAAGAATCTTGCTGGTGACATGCAGTTGCCAGTGACACCTTTCTCTGTTAATTGGTCTGGAAAAAAACCAAAGCTAAGTGTCAGTGTTAGTGTCCTTTCTCTGGGCAAAGTATATTTTGAAATCATGAAATCATCGTCCTTCTCTTCAGCTATGGTGTTTTCATTGTTGATAAAGAAGGATATACAATAAAACTATTCAGAGAAAAGTAGACGAAGGTATATTTAGGTGTAATGTAAAGAGTGAATTTAAAAGGGAAGAGCCATAACATAGAATAAGTAGAATAGGTAAATGAGAAAAAAAACAGTAAAATGCATAAATACCAAGGACAGGGTGCTGTACATGTGGCATCACAGGTATGGAGAAAGACCAGTGGGGTAAAAGAAACAGAGACAACAGACTTTTATCAACCTACAGGTTTTTTTCATTGTTTTATTAACTTTTGATACAGTATCACTGAGAGCATGTGACAGTGTACTTACAAGCATGTTAATTACCTAATCTTTATCCTCAGCTGCAACATTTGAGAGTAGTTCTGTTGATGTCAGTGCAGCTATAAAGATTGTATGGATAACCATCAGTGTCAACAGAACTGTTTGGATGATTCAATAGGGCTGAGCAAACATCACAACATATTTTCCAGAAATACTTAGTTAAAAAAAAAACAACCCTGAGTTCTTTTTGGCTGCTTTTCTTTTCCCTTCTTGTACCTTTTCTGGGAAATAGTATATTTTAAAAGGAGGAGCTCCCACTGCACTACGCAAGAAGAAATAATTATAGAGAAATACAAATTCCTGGACCATAGGGAACTGAATTACTCTATATTCTTTTCATTGTTTAACACCTGATCTTAACAAATATTTATTCTGGAAGCACTATTCATGGAAATAGCACATTTCAAATTATTATTCTGAAGTGTCTGCTTGATGAGACTTTTGAGAAAATAAGTATAATTATCAGCTGGCCTGAAGTGACATTCTAGCAGTTGAGGAAGAAAATTTGTACTGTGTAACACATATGTGGTTAATTACAATTCACTGGCATTTAAGCTGGTTGAAAACCAATCCAACTTTCATTCACAGAAATTAGACATGACACTAATATTAATAAAAAATAAACCCAAATCCCAAGAAGTTTATAAATCAAAATCATCACAACCACCACCAAAAACCAGCCTGCTAGAGCTTCATTTCTTCAGTGGAGGCAGAAAACAGTGTTAAATCATTTTTATGACTATCAATCATCTTCACTGGTCAGATAGGAAGAAGATGACAGAACTTTGGGGCAGTTTGAGTAGCTCAGTCACTCTGGAGTGCCTCAGTCAATGTTTCAGAAGCTGGCCTGGGGTCCACTTCTGTATCTTAGAACAGGACAAAACTAAAGCAACAGCTATCTTCTTCAGGATTTTCAGATCCCTGCTAATGAGGCAAATGATGATCCAGGAGCCAAACCCTAATTAATGCCTCAAAGACTACAGTGCACACACATCATAACATATTTTAGGGGCCACTATCTGCCCTGAGGCCAATTGGCATAACCCGTCTCTCTTACACATGCAGAGCAGAGCTTTCTTACCTGTTGAAACAGGATATCCATGTCTAAAATACCTTCCAGAATTCAACTCATAGCCCATGCTGAACCCTGGAATGTGGCCAGACTTTAAAGATACCATCCGGATGAGTGAGTGCCTTTCTGTATTGTGGAAAGACATAACTGCACTGGACCAAACTAAGCTACCAGTTTTTTAGTGCAGACAACTGTGTGCCTGTGAATAGTCCTTATCTCTGATTATTTTGTTAAGTAGTATGTAACCCTAGGCTTAGTATTCATAGATACAAACAACCAATGTTTTCCAATGAATCTAAGAGAAATCCTTAAGGTCCAAAACATTTTAAAATAAAAAATAAGGAAGGTTTACGTTCTTTTGATGAACTGATGTGTGGAGCATAATGTACCATGTTACAGAAAGGCCCTCACTCATCTGGATGGTAGATGGATTTATTTTATGCCAAGTGTTTTTGTGTTGTCACATTTTCCATTTGCATGTTCTTTTTCCTGTATTTCACAGCTATCATTCTTTATGAATATTGTTTTGATTCCTTACTGACCAGAAATGTCACGTTCATGTCAAATTATTCTCAACTGATCTATACATAAGCAGCCTGCCATACCACTAAACAAATTCAATATGTGGTCCCAAAATAGATCCAATCTCTCTTTTAGCAATATAGTAATGTGAAAAATAAATATCTTAAGCGACCTGATGTTATGTGCAGGACAAGAGGAATCAACAACACATTATAGTGAAACACAGGAATTTTCCAAAACGTGTTTCATTTCTGTACAGACGTTTATTTCCTACTCCAGGCTGTTTCAAATACAAATCACAGGGTATATGAAATAAGATACATCAGCGTATTTTTACTCATAACACTTTCTGATTTTATGCTATCAAAAGTTATAGAATATCATGAGCTTGCTTGAATCTCACCTGCTCTGGCACTATCTCTGTCTCTAAGTGATTTGATGCCTCTTTCCAGGCCCACACGATCATGTGGAATCTTTATAGATTATTTAGTCCAACTTACCTACCACAGGCACAGACATTTTCACTAGATCACATTGCTCTAAGCCCCAACCAACCTGACACTGAACACTTTCAATGGTGGGACATCCACAGTTCCTCTGGACAACTTGAGCCACTGACTGTAACAAACAATGCCTTATCCATCTAATAGTCCATCTGTCAAACCCGTATATCTTTAATTCAGAGGTAAACACTTCCTTGATCTGCTGCACACTGATCTTTATGCACCCCATCCATGTTTAGTTCTTCCTTTGTCCACTCAGTGCTTATGCTTAGCCCAGAAATTCCCCCCATGTTTTCATGGGTTAACAAGTGATATTTAATGGAATAGGTACCAATCACCTGCTGCTTTGCAATAGCAGATCAAGTGGAAAAGACAGGGCTAAACCTTATGTCAGAAGGTTTCCTGACTATCAGCAGATACCCTTGAAAAATCCATCTTGTTTTTTTAAGCTGAGCTACTATAGAGACAGAAACAGAAGACTTGATATCCACATCAGTGGAATAGGCTCCCCAGGGAGGTGGTTGGGGCACTATCTCTGGAGCTATTCCAGGTGAGGATGGCCAAGGCTCTGAGCAGCCTGGTCTAGTTGAGGGTGTCCCTGCTCCCTGCAGGGGGGCTGCACCAGATGCCCTTTAGAGGTCCCTTCCAGCCCTAAACATTCTATGATTCTATGATAGGACCACGGTGTGACTGAGTCTGGTGCAGTGGGAAGAGCACTCACCCTGCAGCACACAGTGTTTAAGTTGAGGGTACCCATGGCCCAGTGGTGCATGGGACACACAAAGTATGATTGCATAGCACCATGTGAGGATGGGATGTCCATGGCCACCTAGTCCAATCTGCTCCTCAAAGCTGGGCCAACACCAAAGTTAGTCTAGGTCACTTAAGAGCTTTATGCAGTCAGGCCACACCATTTCTGTGAGTAACCTGCTTCATTACCTTCTTGGTGATTTTTTCATGTGCTGTGTTTCTACCAAACACCACTTTGTCTCAGCACTACTAAAGATGAGAAGAAGCCAGACTTCTATCTCCTCTTTAATACAGGAGAACTTCTACTTATCAGAATGACAGGGAAAAAAAA
>VYZU01040818.1:12023-28380 GCA_013401355.1 Ceyx cyanopectus | reverse complement strand
GGTTTTTGGATTTGGGGATTTTCTGGAAATAAAATGAACATGGACTAGAAAAGGTCCATATTTTCAATGTCATACAATTTAAGTAACATTAAAAAGTTTCTGCAGTTTACAAATTTTAATGCCTATTTCACAGATAAGTAACATGGAAAAATTACTTGACTTGTAAAAACAAATGAGAAACAAAATTTAAAATTTCTCTGAGACTGGGAATATTTTAACTGCAAAACAGTCAC
Organism: Ceyx cyanopectus; assembly: GCA_013401355.1. Lineage (NCBI taxonomy): Eukaryota > Metazoa > Chordata > Aves > Coraciiformes > Alcedinidae > Ceyx > Ceyx cyanopectus. The sequence continues at coordinate 28,147 of VYZU01040818.1, read as the reverse complement.
ACCATTTTGGCTTATTATCTACACCTGCCCAAAAAGGTATAAGAAAATGGATTCTCAAACCATGAAACTGTTGGAATGAGGAGTTATGGCCCCATCACTACAGTGATTCCTTCACACAGTGGGTCTCTGCTAGCAGCTCATTTGCTCTTTTTATTTTCATCCTGTCTAGTCTTCACAGGTAAAAAAATCAATGACTCCTTATGCAAATACTGATACTCCAGACATGAGTCTTCTCACAAATGATCCTAGTAAAGGTCAGGAATTTATTATGCTATATATCTATATTATAAGGAACATTGGTAGCACAGTACCATAAACACTCATAAATGTTCATAAATCATTAATAACAGGTTAACATTCATATTCTTTCTAGAATGTGCCTAGAAACAATCACGGGAGAAATAGTTTTAGTGAAAGGACTGTACTATTTGATGGCTGTTTGTATATTAATCAGGGGAAGAAATATACTTTTATTACATTATGTGTCCCTTTGCTTCACATATTCTGAAAGAGTTATTGTCCTTATTATTTCAGTTCCTAATGGCATAAGGCCAAAAGAAATAAGATTTGCAAAGAGTGCTAGCTAGAAATACCACAAAGAGAATACTCTGATGTTTAGGATTTTTCTTACTGCCATTTTATACTGGGTTTTGCAGTGCATGCCTGCTGAGACTGATGTTGCTAATAAGACCGTGGTCAAAAGTCACTGCAAAAAATTACCACACTGGTTTATGTTACGTCTGTGTTCCAACCTTAAGCAGTTTTTTTCTTCATTACATCTCTGCTTGGACACAAGCCAATTTGCAGATGAACCCGGAGATCAAGTTATGAAAAATTCTCATTCATATCAGTGAAAAATTCATTTCTTAAGTTGAACTTGCTTCTGAAGGTGCTGTAATGAAAGTGGTTGACTCTGTATCTGGATGAAGCAGATGAGACAATTCCTTCCACTGCTCCTGCTGTGGGAGTGATAGCTTCCAGCAAGGGACAGATAACAACCAGCTGGCAGAGAGAGGCAGTGGAAGGGAGTTACCCTCAGCCCTCACAGCATTTCTGCACTGACTGCCTACACACTGCCTGAGACTTCTGGACACCAAGGAATAAAGGATTTGCTTCACCTTTCTTGGCCACATCAGACTATCAGAGGCAATCAAACACAAAATAACAAAAGGGTTAGATGGTCACTTCCTTGACCTTCTTATCCCTGTGCAGTAGTGTTTCCCAGAAGGGCTGGGATATTTATGTATCATTCAGTTCTGGACTATGCCTTTCTTCTAGCTCTCTCCCTGTTATCTGAAAATAAATTAGAAAATTAGATCATTTGCCCACTATTCTTTTCTTACTTTGCTGGTATTATTTTTATTGCTCTTGATTTTCTTCAGCCTAACTTCCTCAGCCTGTACCACTGAACTCAATGGAAATTCCAAAATGAATTTAAATACATGATTTCAAAAAGGTATCCAAGAAGACAAGACTAAGCCTATGTTTTCGGCACCATCTGATGTCACCATAAATATATAAAAGTCTGGAAAATAATAGGTCTCAAATATTTTCAGAACTCGGGTGTAAAATTAACATATGTGTCAGCAGTTCTATCAATGTCATCAACTCATCCACTGGAAATTTCAGATAACCCAAGTCTTAAAATTGGAATGAAATGTTACCCTCCCTATGAAAAATATTTTCCATCTTTCCATTTAGAATAAAAGCTGTATAGTGTCCTTAAGACCTCCTGTTTTAGGCTAAAACTATTCAATGCCTTGAAAAATACCTAATTTATATATTTTTAATTATTTTTCATCAGTCCTTGGTAACCCAGATATACTTACCCCTAATTAATGCAAGAAAAAGACATGCAGACAGACTTCGATAGCGCATCAGAATTTTTCAGTAACAGATTTGCTGTTCAATTGCAAAGTTTGAAATTGATCTGTTTTGCCTGAAGTCCTTCTCTGATTGCCTCTCTAATGCTGCAATTTAGAAATACATTTGAAAACAGTGTACTTTAAATGTCAGTGGTATGAACAATTAAAAAATACATTTTGAAATATATAAAATATTGAAAAATTTTGTTACACATTGTATTGGGTTTGCATGTCAAGGTTTTGGTAGTGGGGGGCTACATGGGTGGCTTCCGTGGGAAGCTACCAGAAGCTACCCCTATGTCCAATAGAGCCAATCTGAGCTGGCTACAAGACAGACCTGTTGCTGGACAAGAGGGAGCCCATCAGTGAGGTGAAAATGGGAAAAAAACCCCAACATCTGCACAGTAGAAACTGCAGCCAGAGAGAAGAGCGAGAATGTGAAACATCTCTGCAGACACCATGGTCAGCAAGGAAGGAGGAGGAAGGAGATGGAAGTGCTTGAAACACCAGAGCAGAGACTGCTCTACAACCCATGGAGAGGACTGTGGTGAGGCAGGCTGCCTCCCTATAGCCCATGTATGTTAACAGTGGAGCAGATACCCACCTGCAGCCCATGGAGGACCCACACTGGAGCAGTGGATGCTCAGTGACCTTGTTGGAAGCCCATGGTAGAGCAGGCTACTGGTAGAACCTGTGGATGCATAGAGAGATAAAAGTCCACACTGGAGCAGGTTTTCTGGCAGGACTTATGACCCCATGGGGGGAGTTATGCTGGGGCACTCTGCTCCTGAAGTACTGAACCACACAGAAGGGACCCACACTGCAGCAGTTCATGAAGAACTGCAGCCCGTGGAAAGGACTCACGTTGAAGAAGTTAATGAAGAACTGTATCCCACAGGAAAGACCCCAGGATGGAGCAAGGGAAGAGTGTGAGGTCTCCTCCCCTGAGGAGGAAGTTGCTGCAGAGTGACAAACTGAATGCAAGTCCCATTCCCCATTCCCTTGTACTGATGAGGGGGCGGAGCTAGAGAAAATAATGAGTCATTTTTAACATGGGTAGAAATGAGTTGTGAGGGAAAGATAGGGTAAGAGTTAGCTTTTATTTCTTATTATCATGCTTTGATTAGATCTGTAATAAATGCAATTCATTTCCCCAGATCAAGTCTGTTTTGCTCATTATGTTAATTAGTGTACGATCTCTTCAGCTGAGGAGGGGGAGTGATAGAGTGGCTTTAGTGTGCACCTGGTGTTCAGCCAGCATCAACTAGCCACATAAATGTAAATTGAAAGTCTTGAAATATCTACATAAGGCCTTAGGAAATGTTCTGGAAGATGTATTATAACCTAGTACACCAAAGCAATTTTCAGTTTACTGCTGAATCCTACATTCTGATTCTTATGACTTACTGATGCGTTGAGCTGTTTTTGAAAGACAAAATTATTTGCTAAAGGTGGATAATTAATACATAGAGTTCAGCATATGCTTAAGTACTTTATAAAGCAACAAAATTAACTCTGATTCTTATACTTCGCTCTTTTTAGATACTGAAAACTAATGATAATGATGAAATATAAACCAAATAACAACAATAAAGCAGAGTGATCCTACAGAAAGGACTGATAAAAGATAAAGACACTCACCTATCAGCCAGGGAACAGTTTACACAATTGTAAATGAGGTGTATCAACTCAGGCCCCTGAAGGGCAGTAGAAAACATCTTCTAAAATCTAATCAGATAATCAGAGAAACAGAATGTTTTGGGTTGGAAGTGACATTTAAAGATCATCTAGTTCAATCCCCCTCCAGTGAGCAGAGACATCTTGAACTAATAAGGTTCCTCAGGGCCCCATCCAACCTGACTTAGAAGGTTTCCAGGGATGGGTCATCTACCACCTTTCTGGGCAACCTGGACCATTGTTTAACCACCCTCACTGTGAAAAAATTCTTCCTTATATCTTGTCTAAATCTACCCTCTTTTAGTTTAAAACCATTACCCCTTGTCCTGTTGCAACAAGGCCTGTTAAAAAGACTGTCCCCATTTTCCTTACAGACTCCCTTGAAGTAATGAAAGGCTTCAATAAGGTATCCCCAGAGCCTTCTCCAGGCCAAACAGCCCCAACTCTCTCTGCCTTTTCAACTCTCACTCTGCCAGACAGGCTCACCCCTCTCTGAAAGAGAGGAATGCTATCAATCTTTTTTATTCAATTCTCACTTTAAACCATCTTTCTCATTCGGTTGCAATTCTGTAGGATTTAAACAAGCCTTTTCATCAAATACTCAATGCTGATAATCAAATTAGTTGTTGAAGTAGTAGCTGCCAAATCCCTGCAGTCCAAAGAATGATTATACATACAATCCCTTGAGCAACCATGCATAGCAAGCAAAATAATAATTATCTTGTTTGATTTACGGACAACTTACAGAGAGAAAAGCCTGTAATAGGAAGCAATATATATCTCATAGCCTATTAATTGCTGAAGGACTACCAGATCATCTACTCTGGGCACCTGTAAACCATATAGGCATCAGTATCATATTGCAGAAACAACCCATGGAGAAGAATTTATGTTCTAAAATAGCAGGTTGGATTAGAAGACTTTATGGAACAATGCATTTACTCACTTTTCCAGTAAGAAGACATCCAGAGCCAGATGTTAGGAAAAGTTAAATACATTTTTATATCTGAATTCCCTCCTTCTTTGAGGCTTGATTACTCATTATTTAGCACTATTCCCTGAAGACAGAGCACAAGTTTCTCTCCTGAGGCATGGCATCTAACTCAGAGAAGCTTATTCTTAACAAACATGGCCAAAATGATTTCCAGTTTGCTTGACCTATGAGTCAAAGCGTCAAGAAGGGAAAAAAGTTACTTTTCATTCTAAAGGAACAGAAGGAACTTGGATGTCCCAGGTCTTGGCAAACATGTTATGCAACCTCCTGTGGACTGTCCATCTAAACTTAATGAGTCTTACATTCTTACAATATCCTTTTTTTACATCGCATTCAGCTTTCCCCACAGTTCAGACCATTTTCTGGTCATTTCCTCAGTACCACTGGATTCATCTTGCTGTATGGACTTGTGTTTTTACAGTTGGCTTAATGATTCAAGAAAGAGCAGAGTCATTGTTATAGGTGACTGCCTTCTAAAGGGAACTGAAGGCCCAATATGCAGACCTGACCCACTTCTAAGGGAAGTCTGCTGTCTCCCCGGGGAGACTTTGAAGCAGACTTTAACTGGGACCAAAGTTAAAGATGTGCTAAGGAATCTTCCTACTCTGATACAACCTACAGATTATTATCCATTACTGACCTTCCAGATAGGTGGCAACGACCATGAAAGAAGAAAACTGAGGGCTATCAAGAGAGACTTAAGGGCCTTGGGACAACTGGTTAAGGGAGTGGGAGCACAGGTGATGTTCTCCTCTATCCCCTCAGTCATGGGTACCTACCCAGAAAGACTGAGGAGGACTAATCAGGTTAATTCATGGCTTCATACCTGGTGCCACCAGCAGAACTTTGGGGTTTTTGGCCATAGGTCAATTTGTATGAGTCCAGGCTTGCTGGCAGCAGATGGGATGCATCTTTCTCAAAGCAGGAGAAGATTTTTATCACAAGAATTGTCTGGGCAAATTGTCTGAGCTTTAAACTAGATTCAAAGAGGGGAAAAGGGAAAAACCAGGCTCTCTGAAAATAAGCCTGGGGCATTTGTGGGGCAGGGCACCAGCTCCACTGTTATTTCAGGGGAATTAGGAGGCAATGAGCCATATGATGGGGAAGATGCAAGAGCTAACAATGAGCTTGGACTCATAGTAGAACATGGGGATGATCGAGTAGATGTGAAGGAGGAAGGGGATAATGATACCAATGATACTTTGTGTCACAAGAGGAGGGACAACACATCAATGTTGGAAGGAAGGAACTTTAGCCCATTACCCTGCAGCATGCTGGGGACACAGCAGCACAGCCAAAATTTCATAGAGATGAGCCAGGGGCTCCTGTGATAGTAACAGACAACAGGGAAACATCAGGGAAGCACCTCAAGGGAATTAATGGGTGTTTCTATGGAAAGGGAACACAGTTGACTGCCCAGCTGAAGTACCTCTACATAAATGCTTGTAGCATGGGCAACAAAGAGGAAGAGTTGGAATCTACTGTGCTGCTGGAAGGCTATGACATAGTGGTTATTACTGAAACCTGGTGGGATAAATCCTACAACTGGAGTGTGGCTATTGATGGCTACAAGCTGTTCTGAGGAGAGGGAGGGGTGGAGGTGGAGGCCGTCTATGTTAAGAAATTATTAGACTCTGGGTAGGAATTAAGGACCACAGCAGTAAGGGGAACCTTGTGGTCAGAGTCAACTATAGGCCTCCTGATCAAGGGGAAGCTATTGACAAAGCATTCCTGCTCCAGCCACAGGAGGTATCACACCCACAGACTCTCGTCCTGTTGGGGTACTTAAATTACCCTGATATTTGCTGGAAAAGTAACACAGACAGAAGTAGGTAGTCAAGGAGACTCCTGGAATGCCTTGATGATAACTTTCTGGGACAAGAAAAGGACAGTCCTACATGAGGGAATGCAATACTGGATCTACTGGTCACCAGTGCAGGTGAGCTGGTCAAGGATCTCAAGATTGGAGGCAGCCTGGGCAGCAGTGACCAAGCACTGGTAGAATTTGCATTACTAAGGGTCACAAAATAGTCAAGAAGTATAGCCAGGACCCTGAATTTCAGAAAAACAAACTTCAAGGAGTTAATTAACAGCACACCCTGGGAAATTATCCTCAGGGACAAGGGAGCAGAGAAAAGCTGGCAGATCTTTAAAGATACTTTTCATAGAACACAGGAGCTCTCGATCCCTAAGTGTAAGAAATCAAGCAGGAAAGGGAAGAGACCAGCATGGCTGATACAACCTGCTGACAGACATTGGAAACAGGGATGGCTATCCTTGAAGAAGTACAGAGATGCTTGTGCTTCCAGCTGTGTCCTCATCTATTCTTCCTGGCTTTCATTGGAGAGAGAGAGGGAGCTCCAGCCCCTCCAACAGGCAGTGCCTCCATCCATCTTCCCTTCTATGCCCGATTATTTCACATATAACAGAAATGAACAGGCCTTTAGATTTTTTCTCTGCTTTGTCAAGTAGTCAAGATATAAACAAGATTAAGCTCTATCAGCTGTAAAATTTACTAGGAATTTTTATTTTTGTTCTTTAAGAACATAGAAATGAACTCTTAAGGACTTTTTAACAAAACCCTATTTACTTAGAGCATTTTTATCTTCTTCTATATTACAGGTAAATGAAACAGACTGAAAAAAAAATAAATCCCAGTTTCTAGTCAGAGTTCTCAGTATCTGCATTTCTCAGGTAGTAATTAATATATATGTTCTTCAAAACCAAAATAGGTCTGATACTTCAGGTTGATTTCTCTGATAAGAAATATTTTGGCTATGTATCACACAAATTATCATTCACATTATGAAGCATGATCCCTTCTAACCTATGTGATTCCTCAGAGGGTTCATGGATGCTCAGAAAATAACTACTTCAGAACTTTGTTTTATCCATGAGCAAAAATTTTTATATTAGTAGCCTGATCCTGTCAGTCAACCAACCAGTCATCCATGTTTGCCAGCAAGAGTTTTCCATATTCAGTTATGCCTTAGACACAACATGAAAACTATACAGGTCTCCTTTGGGCAGTCACCACAGTAAGTCACTAAATGTAAATCAAGTTTGCTTTACTGATGAAACTTTGCCCTAAAACGCTGTGTACAGAGCATATGTTTTGAATTGTCTGTATATGTAGAATAATAAAATGTTCTTTCATTCCTAATCAAAACATGTACTAGTACATTTTAGGACACTTTTCTTCTTAGCCAGATGAGAGTTAATTTATATTTATCAAAATGTTCCTCTCCATAGGAATTCCAGTTAAATTCTGAAGAGGCAAACAACTCTGCATTCTTCAAATATTGTGCATGGCAGAAATATCAGAAATGTGTAGCATTATTTAGGAATGTGTGCATCCAGCAGACTACATGTGCTTTCCATGCCTCAGTAATCTAAACCAGAATAACACAATATGAAATGTTCCTCCCTATTATCCCCACAGCACTGGCATAACATAGTGGCTTCCTGAATCCTTGGCACTCTAGGAACAATTCTTTTGTTCTCATTCATCCCAGGAACTACAGGGCCATCTCTGAATCCTGGGGTTATACATACACCTACTAGTGTATTAGTGCCTGGCTCTTGCTCGCTGCTACCCACAACTGGCAATAAGTGCTGATCAGATAGAACTGATCAATTTGTATACAGGGATTAGCCCAGTCCCTTTAAAGGACCAGGAACTCAAAGTTTAATTGGAAAAACTGAATTAAAAAACAATGGCTGCAAACAAACATCTCTAAATCCCAAAGGAGAGAGATAGTGGTTTAGTCCCTAACTAAGCACACTGATTTGCTTTGTCATGAAGCTGACTGATTAACAAGTTTCTTGACCTTCTGTGTATCATTAATTGGTATTTGCACTGGACTAAGTTTTGAGAGAAAGGAACAGTTTTGTCATTAAGGCTGTGGACTGGTAAACAGTAAACATAGGATGATTTCCCTATTCTGCCATGGACACCTTAAGATGCAAATAGCAACTGTCCTAGTTTGGACAGGTATTATCTTAAATTTTTATAAATGCGAGACCAGGGGCTTATAAGGAGAAAAGAATTTATTAAAACAATATATATTTTTATATATATATATAGAGAGAGAGAGGTATTTGTATAGAATGCAAAACCAAACAACAATGTAAAAGCATTAAACTTTGAAACAGCAGTATATCTAACAGACACAGATGGCTCCCCTTCTCTCCCATGACCAGCAGGGGCCGCCGGGAAACACCATTGAAAAGGGCAGGGGGAAGGGTGAAAAACAAGAGAGAGGTTTGAAAATCCCCACTCTGGTTCAATGTGCACAGGAGAGAAATAGGGTTCCAGGGGATCAAAGTGCCAGACGAAGCCAAAAAATACACAGCTGGCAGAGGTGCTCTGGGAATCCTGGCGATGAAAACTAGTTGGAGAAATTCAGGCTGAGAAAACAAAAACAGTCTCGTAATCAGCAGCTTCCTTTCTCCCAGTTTCATGCTGAAAAGTAGAGAGAGCTTCCCGAAACCACTCCTCTTCCATTTCTGTCTGCGTGCATGTCCAGGCCTCCCCTGACCCCCAACTGGCCAGGCCCTGACCCCACAGGCAGGGAAAAAAAAAGAAAAGGGGTGTTTTTTTGTTTTTTTTTTAAAGGGGACTCACTACCCCTTGTCACAACTTAATCAATTTTTTTTTTTCATCTTCATTCCTTAGATAGGGGACAATGTTATTAAGATGCTGCAAAGCTCAGTTCTGTGTTTTTAAGAGATGATGATGATGAAGAATATTAAGAAATATCCTTACCATGAAGAAACATCCACTAAGTGCGAATTTTGCTCATCTAACAGTAAATCAGCAGTCTGTAATGATTTCAGCAGTTGGCCATTTGGTAGTAAAACCATCAGACTTACATTATGGGCAGATATTTTTACATGTAGCTGAGATCAGGATCTAGCCATTACATTTAAATAGCACTGATGACTTCTGCTTCTAAAAATAATCTAGAAACAGATTGCAGAGGGTGGATGGTATGCTGAAGTACTAGCTCATCTATGAAATCTTTTTTTTATGAAGACTTGAAAGATCATTTACCACACTGTCTCCCTTTTCTATTTCAGTGCCAGCAGTCTACAGCAAGAAGCATAGTGAATAAAATAGTTTGCCAAATCAAGTCAAAGACTTGATTAACCAACCTAATGTTGATTATATCTACAACACTGGCTGCAAAACTCAATCCTTCTCTATCACGCCATAAGCCTAAGAAGAACATTTTACTTAGAGTATGGTAAAGTTATATTTTTCCAATAACTCATCCAAACAGTGATCTGACTGCAAGGAATATTGCGGGCAATGGAAGTTGTGCCCTTTCATGAGTGCTTGTAATGGTACTTTTTGTTCTTGCCACAGCTTTTGGCAGATTTGTCTTTTTGAGGTTAAAAATAACTGCAACAGCAGTATTTGTGTGACATGAATATGAGATGTGGGTTTTGTGTTGTAATTTAGTGTGAGATTCTCTGTTGCCTCTGAAAGGCTCATGTATATTAACACAAAATGGAGGGCATGCTATGGACATCAAACCTTCACAAATCTAATTGTGCTGGAGATTTTGCTGACTTGTAAAGACACCACATCACCTCTGATTAATTCATCCCCTATGTTAAGCCTCATTTTTTGTTTCATGGGTAGGCAGGGCCAGGCTGTGGCCTGGACTATCTTTTCTGTGTTCTTGTTCCCTCTCATCTGTTGTCCAAGACAGTATTTCACCCTTCAAGGGACTCCTGCAACTTCAGTCTGGTTGATTTTTCAAAGCATTAAAGGTAGCAGGGATAGAAAATGTGTTCTGAGAGCAGCAAGAAAGGTAAAATGACTATGGTTAGCAGGCCAGGCAGATGTCTCAAGGGTTTTTCAGCTAACACACCAGGTACTGGGAGAACATTTTAATTATGATTCATGAATATGTTTGTGGAGAAGCTGTACACAGTAGATATTTTCACTATCCTTCAGCAGTTGTCCTGGTTTGAGTGAGAACCAACAAATTCTGTTCAATGATTTTACTTTTCATCTCAGTTCTTCTAACTGCTCTTTCTGAAGTTAGCAGACTGTTTTTGCAAACAGTGCCTGCTTCTAGCAGGGATAACACCCCTTGTTAGAGTTAGTACCAAGGACTGGAATGCAGACCAAGGCCACTGGTGGATCTTGTGTATCACGCTGGGGGGTGCAGAAAGTGAAAGGCCGCACCTGCAGGGAGAAGTGGACAGGACAGGTGACCCCAAACTGACCAATGAGGTATACTATCCCATAGACATGATGTGCAGTAAATAAAGCTCTGGGATCCAGAGGGTGTCTGGGCTCTCAGATCGGGGCATTGTTGGTGGTGTTTTTCCTCTCTTGGGGGGGGCTCTCCCCCTCAGAGCACCTCTGCCCATTCTGCCTTAGATCCTGATCTGAGTGTTCCTGAACCCAGTGCCAGAATTCAGCTCCTGAACACAGCTCCCATCTGCTGTGGGGCCCAGTCTGGAACTCTCCCAGTGCCACTCCACAGAATCAGTGACTGTGATGATCAGTGACATCAGGGGTGTTGAGTTCAATACTGGTTTTGTACTTTTTTGTATATATTCTTTTCTTTTTTTTTTTTTTTCCATTAAAGGTGTTCTAATTTCCTTTTCTAACCACTGAGTCTCTCTTATTCCCTTTCTCTCCCCTTTTTGGCAAGGGAGGGGAGGTAAAAGAGTGTCTGTTAGCAGTCTGGGGGCTGCCTTGACCCAGCATGCTTGACATGGGAAGCATTAGAGATAGAGATACGCTTTCTGAAGCTGCCACATAGGGTGACAGGATTCCTAGTAGACATGCATAGAAAAGACTCTTCTTTAAGTTAGAACAGAATGTCATAGGGGTAGGCTAAGCTAAAGGGGTGAAGTAAAGCCTTCCTAGAGCATCCAGTTTGTAGAATATAAATTCACACCCAATTACTTTCATAACATCATGAAGCATACGTTGCCTGTAATTCAGGTGTTGAAAGATGTGGAGATTTTTTTTCAGTCTCACTGTAGTGGCATCAGAAGGATACAATCCAGTATCCAGACCAAAACTCTCTATTCTTTAGTCTGGCTAAGTTGCACAAAGAAAGCAAAAGAAGGCATCTTGCAATTAAGGATAATATTGAGAGATTATATGAGACTCACAAGCTAATTCCATTAGAGGCTTGAAGGGAGTTCTGAAGATGTTGGCAATTGTTTTCTAGCTTTTATAAACGAAGAAGGTGCAAATCAAATTGCTGTGCTATTAGACAAATAATTGAATGGTCTAAATATCATTGTAGAGTCTCTAACATATAGTACTACAGGAACTTATTCTTCACAAGGCTAAGCTTTCAATTTTACATAAATATTAGTGTTTCAAAGAGTTGCGCATGTTGTCGAAGTACTTAAATCTGGACTAAGTTCATGTGACTGAGCAGAGCAAAAGGTCTTTGCTTTAGCCTCACAGGCTAATAGAGTGAAATTTCAGTGATCTTCACTAAGATGCATATAGATTAAAAGCTTACTACTGTTATTCCTGCTGAAGCCCAGCCAGGAACAATAGATGAAGGCACAGTGCTGATGTCACTGTCTGGAGTTATTGGCACCACATTTATCAAATTAGACATGCTATGGAGGCTAAATGGTAGGTTGCAAGTATTGAGGGTTTTAAAACTAAAAAAAAAAAAAAAAAGTAAAAAAAAGTGCTGTTTGGATAGCTTTAAAAAGATGCAATTAAACAGGCAGCAAACCTGGAGCAAATCCTCTCTTGTTGATGACACTGTCATCAACATAGCACATGTTTTTCAACAGCATACAAAACCCTATCTGAACACATGCACTGGGAATGGATGCAGATAGGAAATCTCCAGACATACCTCTGCAAGTACCAGAGGTAGTAAGATTGTTAGAAAACAACTGTTTATTCTAAACATGGGACATAGAGAGCATTTGATATTAATCCAGAGTGGTTTAATTGGCTCTTCATACGCATTGCTAAATAGATTGTCAGCACAAATGAGCTATTCTTAAACCCCAAATGCACCAAAAGATAACTGATGTACACAGATAAATATCAATGTATGAGTGGAAAGAAAGCATTTTGATGTCTTACCCACTTAAGAAATAATTTATAACTGATGCATAATATTGTTTAGTTTTGCACAGATTTTTATGACCATTTTCTAAAATCTGTTTTTAATTATCTTTCTGTATGAAGCAAATGCTTTGTCCTTCTCACTGAAAGCAGCAAAGCAAAAAAAGTAAGGTTTTCTTCCTTTATGGCTTCTAANGATGAACTTGAAACACATCCTGTTGCAATTTAGATTTTTCTTAAAACACAGGAGCAAAACAAGTAGATCTTAAACTGATCTATTCAGTTATTAATTTTGGCAAATCCATCAACTGTAGGAAGATGTTAATATTGTACCACATGGCAGACTCTAAAAATTATTAAAATATGGAACTAGATTACAAAAAAACCCAAAATATTTCCACAGTTCTGGATTAGAAAATGCTAAAAAGCTTTTTCTCATCATTCCTAGGAGACACATAGCAGTATTAGAAATTCATTTTGTTAGCCAGAAGACAACATTTTGTTAGGATACATTTCCTTTTTGAATCTGCTCCGTATACTTCATCTACTGTGAATGTAAATATAAGCAGTAAACAGAAAGTTTGCCTGGAAGTTACATTCATGGAATAATTATAAATATAGTTTCCCAGAAGGCATTTACACTTGCAGTTGTACCTGATAGACAGCAGTTTCTAAACTAAGCAGTTTCTATTCCTGAGGCATCTGCATAATACAGAATCTCCTTTAGATTACAACTGCTTGCATTTTTCTGAAAACAAAATAAAAACAAACCCAAAACGAAATACAAGACACGAACAACAGCAGCAAACTAAAAACCAACCAAGTATGGGGTTTTTTTCCTCTGAAAAAAGCAAAGTTATGTAATTGCAATGAGTCTTTGATATATATTTTCAAAATGTACACTTTCTCTAGTTATAAAGGAGTCCTAACCTGGATAATTTCCTGCTGTATCCCACCCCAGAAGAGCACAGAGGCAAGCATTGCTTCAGACCATGCTCACAGCACAGCCTGGAGACTCCAGGTGGCTGAAATAAAACATTTTTNGTGTTCTGTTTGCATCCAAATGCATAAGGAAACTATTTAAGAACAAATGCCTAACCACAAATTGCATGTGAGCCAACCCATGGATTCCTGTTTAGTAAGGGAGATTTCAGTGCTTTTTCCACACTGTCTGCCAGAGCAGGGCAATTACACAAAGCTAACCACCCATCCCCAGTCCTCCTTCCCTGAGCCTGAGTAATTGAAAAAGCCACAAGTACATTGAAGAGCCACCTGTTTCCTCTTAGGATTATACAAGGATGTAAATACCTTAAGAATATACAGAAGTATTTACTGATTCATGAAGAATTTTGCTCCAAGATCACCTGTCCTGTGCAGCAGTCATACAAAAACGCAATTCAAAATATTTTCTAAGCGGTATGGAAACCTCAGCAACCTGCCCACATGGAGTGGCTCTCACTCTGGAGCATAAACTGTGCTCTGTCTCCTGTACAGGCAGTTCCTTCCTCAGGTTTTCCTGCCCTGCTCTTCACATTTGCCTATGAAAATCTATGTAGATTGCAGATTCCATTGGGGCACATTCAGACCTGAAGAGAAGTCAATGGGGGCTGCTGGAACTGGTGACAATCAACTTTCTTCTTGAGCAGAATAAAGCAAAGTGGTTGCCCCCTGACCTAGGGGCAAAGTGTGTTTTCAGTGCCAGCTATTGAAAACTTGAAAAGAGCAGCTATTTTGGAATAAGTTTGTCTGACGGCTATTTTTTTTTGTACTAAGTCTGTGCTAAAGGGCAAACTTGAATTTTTTACAAATGGGACCATTATCTTTTCAATAACACTTCTAAGAAGTGCTTTTTTAAAATCTTCTTGTTCTGTTAGAACTATGATTATCAGCTGGGAAAAGCTTTGCTCTGGACAAAATAACATCTGAATATAAAGTTCAGACCTTCCTGTTAAAAAGGTCACTAGGTCGGGAGCCAAAGGAAATGGCAGGGCAGGCCCAGGCAGTGGCCCTCACTGACCAAAACACAGTCCCACAGTATCTGGAGACGAGATGATCTGAGCGTGTCTGGTGTTAGTAACTGCACCATATAAAAAAATTTATAAAATATCCCTTCATATTAATTAATGTAAAAAAAAAAGGAGACACTAATTTCAAAATTGTCATGGTTGTTTCTAAGAAGCCCTTCAGTGTATTCATAAACATGTCATAAAAAATAAATTTGCAGCTTGTTATTTGGGATCAGCTATGAAATATTAATGGTCTAAGATGAAAGACATTCTGGACATTATGTAGATGAACTTGAAACACATCCTGTTGCAATTTAGATTTTTCTTAAAACACAGGAGCAAAACAAGTAGATCTTAAACTGATCTATTCAGTTATTAATTTTGGCAAATCCATCAACTGTAGGAAGATGTTAATATTGTACCACATGGCAGACTCTAAAAATTATTAAAATATGGAACTAGATTACAAAAAAACCCAAAATATTTCCACAGTTCTGGATTAGAAAATGCTAAAAAGCTTTTTCTCATCATTCCTAGGAGACACATAGCAGTATTAGAAATTCATTTTGTTAGCCAGAAGACAACATTTTGTTAGGATACATTTCCTTTTTGAATCTGCTCCGTATACTTCATCTACTGTGAATGTAAATATAAGCAGTAAACAGAAAGTTTGCCTGGAAGTTACATTCATGGAATAATTATAAATATAGTTTCCCAGAAGGCATTTACACTTGCAGTTGTACCTGATAGACAGCAGTTTCTAAACTAAGCAGTTTCTATTCCTGAGGCATCTGCATAATACAGAATCTCCTTTAGATTACAACTGCTTGCATTTTTCTGAAAACAAAATAAAAACAAACCCAAAACGAAATACAAGACACGAACAACAGCAGCAAACTAAAAACCAACCAAGTATGGGGTTTTTTTCCTCTGAAAAAAGCAAAGTTATGTAATTGCAATGAGTCTTTGATATATATTTTCAAAATGTACACTTTCACTAGTTATAAAGGAGTCCTAACCTGGATAATTTCCTGCTGTATCCCACCCCAGAAGAGCACAGAGGCAAGCATTGCTTCAGACCATGCTCACAGCACAGCCTGGAGACTCCAGGTGGCTGAAATAAAACATTTTTATTTCAGTTAACAACCAGAAAGAACACAGTTGTATTCAGAAATACCAAATCCTATTCTTAATAGCAAAACAGTGCCTTCTAAATCCAAATTTCTACTCTGGTGATATTTCAGATTCTGAGTCTAGTTTAGCACTAGACACACATAGTTACTGTTTGAACACTGTCCTGGGTATATATTAATTATAATTTCTCTTTACCGCCTGTTTAAAACCCTTTGCTTCGACATCATCAAAACCTCTTCAAAGAACAGCATCACAATCCATACTGTAAACGAGGTGCTGAGTAAAAAAGCCAAGTAGCAGTGCAAAGGGTTTTTTTCATGTGCAAAAAAAAAGGACACTTTATTTTAATAAATTTATTTAAATAATTTTAT
>VYZU01040817.1:0-11050 GCA_013401355.1 Ceyx cyanopectus | reverse complement strand
TCTTTTTTTTCTATTTATAGCTATTTATGCTGCTAATCTTTCAGTTGACATAAAGTCCCGTTATTGGTACCTCCTGGATATTTTACAAATGGATTTAATTAACTTTTTTCTTTAAATGTGGAAAAACAGATACTATTTCAGCTTTCTAGAATAATAATTCTTAATCATTTGCTTAGCAAAACAATTTATTAAACAATGAAGGATAACGAACCATAAAGTTTTAATTTGCGTTTTTTAATTGAGTTGTTACTTAGTACCCCTCCGCTGTTCGTAACTCCCAACTTGCTTTTTGTTGCTTCTGTATCCAAGGCACTTGAAGGAACCTAATCTATCTTAGTTATTCCAAAAAGACAATTCCATGAATCAAATCTATAGGTGATGATGTTCTAACTGTGCTGGGGCTTCTGTGAGTGCATAGTAATTATGTCAGTGGTTAATGATCAGGCAAGAAATATGTAAATGCCAACAATGATTGGTTAGCAGAAATAGAAATGTCCTGTGTTCTCTGAAATGTTAAGTCCTGCACCTCTTCAGGGTACAAACTTAGGGTCATGTTCTCCAATCAGGGCATCGACAAGGGCATCTTGGATACATGAGAACTGTTGAGATCTTGGTATCCTTAAATACCAAATCATCTGTTTCATCTAGCTGCAAACATTGTTCATACATTTTATTTTACCACTATAATTATTTGCTATTTTTCTTTCTAATCAAGAATGTGAGCTAAGAGCTCTCAGTTCCTGCTCTCACGGAACTGAAAGCCCAGGGTATGGGATCGTGCCAACTGAAATGCCAGAATAAGGGATAAATGTACTTAACTTGCCTATATAAAATGTGGATGGGCTGGAACTGACTGGTGTTCCTCCTGCCTGCCAGCACACAGGGCTAAGCTTTCAGAGGGAGCTTATCCACTAAGAAACGCATTTGGATTCTCACTGACTATTCATTGGGAGTTCCTTTACTTGGCATAGACTCCACCTTCTCTGTCATCACAGTTGAGTTTCCTAGGGAAAGGGTTGGTGTGACAGGATGGATGGTGATGCTCTCCTCATTTACTGCCTTAAAATGGTACAGGTTCACTAATAGAAAAGCTATTTGCAGCATCTGAAGATAATTTAAATGCCTTTTGTTCTATCCAGAGTGACCACAACAAAGGAACAAAGGTGCACCTGTAAGGTGTAGTGTGATCCCACACAGAGGAGGTTGAAATAGTCCTGGCTATGTAGTGTAGAGAAGCAGTGGTTGGGGACTGATATCTAAAGGGAAAATCTGAGCTAGACTTTAAAGTGCTATTTTTTTTCTTTACCCCAAAACAGTTCTTAATGGGAAAGATTCAGGAGATAGAAGTTGTCAAAGTTTTAGGAAGGAATTACTTGCAGATCTTTAGCTTCTAAAGACCTTTCACCCCTATCTAAACTTTCAAGTTTAGAACAATCCAAGGCAGCAGCAGATGACTAATTTACATCATCAGGTTATGGTGCCTAAGGGAACATATGCCCAGCATGGATTGATAAAACAGGCTGGTGAATTATGAGAGACAGATTGATTTATATGCCAGTTCTCAACTTTTTTAATTGAAAGCAAGCCTTCCTATCACTTAGATCTCAGTCACTTGAGATGGGACTAGTGCAGGGGAATATAGGGCTTAAACCTTAAAATTATATATCCCTTATAGTGCTGCAGGGATTCTTGTTTCACATACATACATACATACATGTGAAATGAGATACTTGGACACTCTGTAAATATGTTGGCTTCTTAAAAGCTTCAGTAGCTGACCATGGTAAGTACTTAGTTCACAAGAGCTCCACGGGACAAAACCCAGTCCCCAGTGCTTAAGAAGCTTTCAGGCTACTACTTCTATTCAGCATTCTGTCTGTCAGCCCAGTGCCTCAGCCACTTGCTCACCACAGCTGGAGTGCAGCTGGAAGGATAATGCAGTTGCCTACACGAAGCACAGCATGGCACATTCTCTCAGTTCTGCTTCATGTTTTCATGTTCTGCAGATGTCCAGAGTGACAGCTCTTCAGTGTTCTGGGATAATTGTGAGTGTCCGAGCCTGCCTTGTGCAACACTTAGCAGGTCCTTAACGTGACCATTACCCTAAAGCTTAGACAGATGGCTTGCATGGTGTGAGTGTTCCCTGCACTGCACTGGAGGCAGTCAAAGAGTTTGGGAATTAGGACTAATGAAGTGTATGTTTCTGGAGCTGCTGGTAATTTTCCTTAGATATTCATAAATAGATTAGAAAAAGTGATCTGTACATGCAAAATTTGATTAAAACATTTGCGTTCCTTTAGCCACGAAGAAAGGGCTCAGGATATTGATGCACTGTAAATCAAATCTCCTTCCTAGCTTTTTCAGGATTTTTATTGTTATTGGTACTTCCCCTTTGTTGGAAGGGAGTTTGCCTGGGCTTTTTGTTCTAGAAGTGTAATGAACTGTCTTGGGTTAATGCTTGTACCTGGCATGAATACAGCAGTAGGCTAGATAGTTCTTCCTCAAGAATCTTTTAATATGAAGTAACCCGGTAAGACTATTAACAGCATAATGAAAACCTCATTCAGTTCCCTGTCAGTTTTCAGAGCTGTAAGTGCCTTCTAATTTGCACCAGATTGGAATAGCATTGAAGAATTACAGTAACTAAATGAAACACTCATTGGTTTTGCAATTTTCTGATAGCATCCCTTGTAATTTCTTGTAATGCATTTGTAGCTAAGTACAATGACAAATGTCAAGGCTCATTGTACCAGTTTTCCACACATCAGCACTAGACTGGGAGGTGTAATGTCAGCTCCTATCTCAGGAAAAGCCAGCATCGCTGCTGGTTGCTTTCCCAATGCTACTTACATTGTAGAAAGAACCAGTGGTTTTAGGTGGGAGAGGAGTGGAGAAAATAATGGCTTTCCAGGTATTGTTTTATCGCTTTCAGTTTG
Source organism: Ceyx cyanopectus (assembly GCA_013401355.1). Lineage (NCBI taxonomy): Eukaryota > Metazoa > Chordata > Aves > Coraciiformes > Alcedinidae > Ceyx > Ceyx cyanopectus. The sequence continues at coordinate 8,114 of VYZU01040817.1, read as the reverse complement.
AAAGTTGTGATTTGATTTGTTTTTAAAAGTTCCAACAATACGATGTAAGCCTGAGACCCCTTTTAAAAATGTAGCTTGAAATGAGAAAATGAATTGTGGATATCCAATAGGTGTTTCCCATGACAAACTACAGAAGGCTAGTCTTTTACTTAAAGCAAAAACCTACTCCTAAGCTATTGCTGTGAAGCTTGCTTCCATGAATTATTTAGATGATAGTTATGTGCAACAGTGGACTACAGTAATATCCTCATGATAATGTGGTAACAAATGCTGATCTGCATTGGAGATAAATAAAAATAAGACATTTGCTGGAGACAAACCCAATACATTTTAGTAAACGCTTGAAAAATGGATGACATACAATGCAGTTTATAGTCTACTCTTGAACTCTTGTTACACTCATGCAACATGCTTTGCCTGTTAAATAAAGCTGTGGGAAGGTTAATGTGACTCTGAACAGAGGTTTATGAACATGGATAATTGCTTGAAGCTGATTTTCACTGTTCTTGCAGTTCTGTTTCTTGGATGGAAGCAACTATGTTGATTTTAGTAGTTGGAAAAAAAAATGAAACCACTCCCCTTCTCTTTTGGTAAGCTTGTAATAACTAGAGAGTTAAGTGTTTAGAGAGTGGTCAAAGTCTTATCTTTTATATTTTATCTTATATTTTGTAGATTGCATATGATTTGCTTAACACTGTTCTAAATAACAAGTGACTGAAAAAAGTACCTTCTGCAAATACCTAGTTGTCAGAGTATCAGCACTGTTCAGAGACCCTGAAGTGGTTCTACTGGTGTTGCTGTTTATTCTGCACTGGGCTGGTTTTGTGCTGAATACTCCTCCAGCCTTTCTCTATTGCTTTCAGCCATTTTTAATATGCCACTTCACAACTTGAATGTTTTTATGTCACTCAATTTCCTCACTCATATTGTCTCCCAGTTCTTTTGTATACATCCCTCTCTTAGAACTATACAGAGACTAGTAGGTGCAGATTTATACTTATGATTAATATATTAATTTTGACTCTGATAGTTGATTTGCATTTGTGTGTGATGGAGTTGGTGTGACGTGTAGTCCAGTTTGTTGTGTACATAGCTTAGATGTGATAATAATTTCACTTATTAAATAGTGTGGCCATTTTCTCACCTAAGTTCTGGGTAGTACAGATGATGAAGTGCTATTTTTGTGCTTAAAATACACTAAGTATTATTAATCACTGAGAAAAACACAATGGAGAGGAGGAAAAAGAAATGAATTTCTGTGACCTTTAGAAACATGTGTCTCATTCTCCAGCAATCTTGCTGCTCAAGAAAAAATCCTTATCTTCTTAGTGATTCTTCTCTAAAGTATTGATTGAAAAGTTAAGTCCATTGCAATACTGCCTGATCAGATTTTTTTTATTTTTTTGTGACCTATACTTGAGAGAATGAGCATAGTAGGAATGTTAGAATGTCTGGTTTCTGTTAGACCTATTCATACAGCTGAAGAACATTACATTTGATTGAATAAATTGTATAACTAATTTAAAAAAACACCTTTTTTCTCATTAAATTAATTTACCAATAACATTAGAATCACGAGCTTTATTTTCTGCTAAGAAGTAGAAGGAATTTTTCTGATGCCTTCTGGGAAAGCTCTGTTTTGGAGTGTTTCACTTGTGAGCAAACTGCTTCTTTAACAATGATTTCGTTTTTCTATACAGGAGAATGAATATAACTTCTGAAGTAGACAGGCTGAATGTAATTGCATGCGATTTTTGTATTTTTATTCTTTTTAGAACTACTTAATATGTTTAACATTTTTCAATCTATTGTGTGTGCATCATGCAAATACAGGGTTATAGAAATTGTGTCTAAAAATACAGTGATGCATTCAAATTGTACTTAGGCTGTGAAGCATAGTATAGAAAGCAGCATAAAACAAGTTTAGAAGTCACATTGTGAATTTTGCCAGGCATGCTGCAGCATGTTATGATTTGAGTAATGTTTGCTTGAGCCACAGTTGTTCTGTTTTAACCTCTGAAACAGAGAGATGGATCTTCATCAGTTAGGGTCATTTTGCAGAATTGTCTTTTTTTCAATACAAGGACAAAGCTAAAGATATGTGTTTTGCTAATTATTAGATGCATTCAAAAATAATCCTTGGGAAAAAAAGGTATTTTTTCTAATTTTCTAGTTAATATAAAAAATTGAAGCTGTCATCAACTTGCAGAAGGGAAAATGGAAATTGAAACAAAGTCATTTATAATGTCATCATATATAGATCTGACTAGCTGGTAAAATTATTAGCTGCTTCAGCTGATTCGTGGTGAAATGATGCCCGTCTTAATCGGATCCACTGTCAGCAGACCGTGCACATTTCTTGAATGGCATTTGCAACGAGTAGATGAGAAATTGAAAAATACAACAGAGTTGCTAGTTCTTTGTTTCAACGACTCTCATTATGGAGGTATAATTAAATTAATATATTTAGTATTTTAGTAAGTCAGTACTCCAAACTGTAAGGAAAGATGTGGTGACAGGGTCAGAAGTCCTTAGACTTCAAGCTTCAGAACAATGCTGTGTTGTTGGTAGAAATACCTAGGACTGCAAAAATACGACTGGGCACACCTGCAGTGTGTGGCTTTTGAGGAGCCCGTGTAGCCTTGGACAGTGTCACACTAGAATGGAGTCTTGGCTCTGGTGCTGGGAGGGCTACCCTGTCAGACAGGCCCTGCCAGTGCATGTGGCACTGCCCAGGTGCATGGTGGGTTTTCAGAAATCAGTGGGCTGAGTCCCAGAGTTCTTCCTGCCTGTGCTCCCTGCCAGAGGTCTCTCCTCTTGCTACAGTGAAATGGGCACAGCAGCAACTGAACCTCCCACTACCTGCCCACTAGGCTTTGCTAAATGAAAAGTTAGGTAAGCCACAAACTCAGTGCAGTCTTGTCTGTTGTGTTTCTGAGGGTGCCAGCTCAGTTACCGATGGCTGTGGTCTGTACTGAGGTGATTTTTCATTTCCTGCTGATCTGATTTGCACTTGAATAAGCACAATAGCTGATTTAAATGTGAAGACCATGTGGACAGCAGGAAAGGCAGCAAGTGATGCCAGGGCAAGGAACAGGGGAGATGAAATAAACAGAGGGGAGGTTGTTGATAGATGGTTCCCAACTCAATCAGGCAGTAAAGTAGTTGAGCAAGTTGGGATTTGAGAAAACATGCTGAGTGATGACAAACTGTCTCCTTGGCTAGCTAGCTTAGGTCAAAACTGCAGTGCTGCTTAAAAAAAGCGTCAATCCTTTGTTTATATAGCATATGGAGGGGTTTTATACTAGCATTGAACCATGCTTTATCTAACCTCACTGAAAACAACTGATCCAGAAATGAAATGGCTTTTTACTTCTTCAGTAGTGTTGCCTCATGGTATACATGTCTTGGGATTCTTTTTTTCAATGTCTGAACAAAGAAGATACAAATGACTGTTAATGGAAATGCTGATACATGTTCAATGTTATGATACAGTTTAAATATTACTTTGTCTTAAAATAATTTGGTGAAGTTTTAGAGTTTGATAATGTAATCATCTTTTAGTAATTTTTTTCCTGCCCAGTGATTCACATGCCATGAAATTTTTTCATTAAACCACTCTAAGGGTCACCAAGTAGAGAATCTAAAAGACCCCAGATACCTCTTCAGCATAATCAGTTTACTTCAAATTGGCTGCTGACCACAATTTCACTATGTAGGTTGTTTAAATGGACCACTAGACTTTTAATTAATTTTTTTTATCTGTTAAGAAGATTAATACATTAGGAGCAAATTTATTTTTTTTTTTATGCATGGGGCATTATTCTTTAAGGTGATGCTACTGAAATTTCAGGTCTCATGACTTTGTCATGAATGTGAGGGAGTGTGCAGCAATAATAAACTCGCATAAATTAAGCATTTTAGGCTCGTATAGCATGCATATAATAAATTTTTCATGCTAACTAGCTTTGGTAGTATCAGTACGCCATCATACAGTCCACTGGGGTGAACTTAAGTCCCAATCTGAGAGAGAGGGAGGCTGGTCAAGCATCTGTCTGATTGCTGCCATGGAATATGCTTTAAGACTTCAGCAGTGCTACGGCAGGTGCTAAAGCCCATACACAAATTTTATCTAATGAATTAGAATCTTTAAAGAGCTGCAATATGAGGGTATGTTTGCAGATTCTCTGGTCTTCCATTTTATTTCTGACTACAGTTGCTGTTTGCAACCATGAAGATACTGGGCAAAGTACAGAGTTTTTCACTTGTGTATTATTTGGGATCCTGCAATACAAATGTTTCGGGATCCAAATTAAATTTTTTGTTTTGGGGTTTTAGGAGCTGTGTGAAAGCTCTTGAGTAAAATGAATGAGAAGCCTTAATCTAGTTGACCGAATACCAGCCCACTAATGAACTACTGTTGTGAAATATGTATAGCCATTACTTGGGTGTCTAAATTATCCTTGCTTTCAAGTCTTATTTAAATTCTTAATAACCTTTATTAGATTGTGGAGAAAAGATTCCACCCGGAAGCTTTCAACCTTCATCAAAACTAATAGAATACACTAATAAAATCATGTGCCGTATTACAAGTGAGAATTATAGTGTAATATAATATTGTCTAAACTAAGCTAATGGAATAAATTAAGTAATATTTTTTCTGATAATTAATTTTTTAGGAAAAATAATCTGAAACCTGATTTTTAAAATGGTTCATTGGCTGTAGTTTTCATCAGAATGTACCTGGAGAAATGTTGAGTGGCCTTTGAAATTCCCAGAGGAGTGTTTGCTTCAAGCTGAATCAGGAATGGTGCCATAATTCAGCAGACAGCTTTTGGCATAAAATGAAAGTTGAATCAGTGCAAGTTTAGGTCAAAATTTAGAGGCCCTTCTGGAGTGTTTATATTTGTAACTATTGTCCAGATAACTTAGTGGAAGAAATTCTTCCCATTAGCAAGTTGTGACTCTAATGAGAGGATAGCAGTTTGAAAGGTTAAAATAGTTAAGTCTGTATAAATCCTTACTAAAAGCCTAGATGGGATTGGAGTCACTCAAAAACCCTTTAGATGTGGCACTTCAGGACATGGTTTAGTGGTCATGATAATCTTGGGTAGTTGGTTGGACTTGATGACCTTAGAGGTCTTTTCCAACTTTTAACGATTCTGTGGTTCTGTGATTGGGGAAGGAGGACTGAAGAGAAACCTTTCCGTTTGACAAGCATAGTTTTCAAGTATTTGCAATTTTCTTCATCTTGAACCTATTGACTTGCCTTGGTTCTTTCATGCAAAAGCTATCCAGAGCTGATTTACCTGCTAATTTTATCCTTCATCCAACAGTGAAAAAGTGAAAAACCCTGTCACATCCTACAATAATAGTAATGTTTCCTGTGTTCTTCAGGAAGAAGTCACTCTCTTTTATTTCTGCTTACATATTAGTCAAACATAAAACTTTGTTTGAAGACTCCTGAAGATCCCTAACTGGAACTAGTATTTCCCAGGTAGCAGGGAGACAGCAATCCGTGCTGTTGCAGTACTGGTGGAGCTAAGCCTTTGGGAAATAACCTTCGTTGTAGAGCAGCTGTGTTGCAGACTAAGGATGCTAGATATTTATGGATGCTGAGGGTCACAGCATGTGTTGTAAAAATGCTGGGATTTAATTTCATGAAGAGCACCGGGCCTCAGTTTGCACCTCCTTCCACTGTGAAATGCTCTGTTAAATGACCCAGGAGTAGCTCTGTGAGGAGCAGTTTAGTAGCCTGCTCTCCCTTAGGGTGATCTTGAAGTTCAGCATCCATCTTTCTCTTGTGAGTAATCTGAGATTTCTTTCTTCAGTGTTCAAAAAATGGCAAATAATCACATAGGTTCAAAACCTATGCAGAGCTTAAAATTGTTTTTTGTGTACTTTTGTACTTTATACATGTTAAAGATGTCACTGTTCCTAATAGTTTTGATGAAGTTATTTGGTTATTTTGGATTAAAAATTTTAAAAAAGGTGTAAAGGAGTGATTTTACTTCATTGTTGGAAATATAAATGACATTCTGAGGTTACTGGAACCAGTCTGAAATCAAACGCCTTTTCAAAAGCCTGTGATGTACCGATTCAAATGACGCGAAGCCAGTTTGCAGCTGTGGGCAGTGCATCAACACTCCAATTGTGCCCTCTGCCGGTGCCGGGTTTAACTCCCTGTCCTCCGGGGAAAGAAGAAATGGAAGTATCACAAAAGGACAGGAACTTAAGTAAACCTGCTTTAGTTTAATCGGAAAGTAACTACTGTAGTAGTAGTTTATAGTATTAGAATATCTTCAAGACCAGATATACTGAAAGGCTCTTACTGATTTTCTCGTGTCTTTAATCAGCAGTTTGCATGTTATTGAGAGGGGGAAGGTTCTTAAATTGTTCTTGTGTATAGCTTTTTTTTTTTTGTTAGTTTTGTTAGTTTTATTTTGGGTGTGTATTACACTTATTAAGGGTGTGAATTGATTAGAAGACTAACATTGTTGTAGGAAAAGGAGGAGACAATTCCTATCGGACAATATCTAAGCTGATTCTACTTTTGAGGAAAATAAATCTGTCCAATTTTAGCAGTTGAGCTCTGTGGCAGATCTGTTTTGTAGTCCAAGTTTGTGGTAATTTTTATTTCTTGTATTTCCTTATGGTGGCTTTACTTAATAATTGAAAAAGAAGGCTGGTAGAGCCAACACCAGTGAACTCAAGGGACACAGCTGTGGATCACACAGGCACCTGCCACCACTGTGCCCCTTCTGCTGCTTTTCATTCTCTTTATTCCCTCCCCTTTTTCCCTCTGTCCAGTGTTTTTGGCTATTTTTTTCAGTGATGCAAAGAGCACTTTTGAATTCCCAGTACTTGTGAAATCCACATGTCACTGTATCCCCCACTTGTTCATTTTTTTGAGAATAGCAGACCAACTCAAACTCCATTGGTAATCACGCTTGCTTTCTTTGGGGTACTCTATGCTGCTCTGTTTTATTATTGAAGTTATTTTTATGAGAAATCCATACCTACTCTCCTTTTGGTCTTCTCCCTCCCGCTCCAGCTGTCAGTGATGCACACTCAGCCAGGAAGCTGAAAATCCTTTTATTCCTCACTGGCAGTAAAAGTTCAACACATGAAATTATTTCCCCATTTATTACTGTGCCACCTCATCAAAAGGCTACTGCAGGAAAAATTGTGAGAAATGATGTATCCTGCAGATATAACTGAGCCAAGACATAACCGAAGTCCTCTTAAAATAAAAAATGTTACTCTCAGCTGGATCTGTTCTCTATGATTTCCTATCGCTCTCCTTCTCCCACCTCCCCGCTCCCCAATTGTTTTTCCCCTGAGCATTTCTGTCACTTTTGCTCTTTCTCAGTCCAGAACCTGTACATTCAAGTAGTTCCCCAATTTTATCAGACCTGGAAAACACACCTTCCCATCTTGCTTTCCTTTTGGCAGAAATCCAGTCTCTTATTAAATTGGGAAGCAAGAGCTACTGCCTTAACTTGGGCAGTGCTGTAAAGGATAAACTTTGTATAGAGCCATCCAGTAAAGATGAGCTTTTTTTCAGTGGTCTGTAGCTTGTGAGGACAGACTGGCCAGGAGCTGATTGAAATGCATATCTGGTGGTGTATATTTCTTGATCTGACTTTTTCCGAGAGATACTGAACATGCATAACTGGCCTGTGCTACCTTTGCACACTCAGCTACAGGCTGTGGAAGTGGGAGGATGTAGATGCAGTTCAGGTATACTTCCCTCTATAGTACCTCTAATTAATTGCCTCAGTCTTCGATGTAAATACCTATCCTAATATACTCAAAGATACCAGCTCTGAGATACAAAATGTAATTAGTGAGGAAAAAAAATCCCTCAAAATTTAAGTTTTCCTTAGGACTTTTTCTTGAGCATCCCAGTCAATGAACTTCATCTGTGTTAGTATTTGTGTGTGCTTCAATTTCAGTATTAATTACCTTAGAAGAATCACTGCTGTGAAACTGTAGCTGTAACATATGAGTAATATGGCTTTTTATGTCTTTGGAGAACAGGTTTGGGTACTCTTTCACCAGATAGTTTATTTATTTAGCCAAAAAATATTAATACTTGAAAGCAGAGAGCC
>VYZU01040816.1:30318-60557 GCA_013401355.1 Ceyx cyanopectus | reverse complement strand
ACAGTACTCGAGGTGGGGTCTCACCAGTGCAGAGTATATATATATATATATGTGTGTGTGTGTGTGTAGCTATATATGTTCAGAAAACACTTAAAGTAGACATAAGTATATAGAGGCTATACCCAAATTACAATATACTCAGTAACAATCAACCATGGATGTGTAAAAAAACCTATCTGAATGAGTCCCCCTGACTATAAAGGTCTCTCCCTCGGTTGGTGGAGCTAGAGCCTATCTGAAAGAATTATGGAAGACATTTCACAAAACAAAAAAATATCAAAGCAATCTGACTGAATAATACTATTTAACTGATGGCAAGTGGCTTCACACTGTGCTACATTATGTTTTACCAATGAAATGCCTCAGTGGTTAAAATGAATTCATTGAGCTCTACACGGATTAAACAGGCTAGAGTCCAGTTGTCCCCTCCTTGCGCAAAAGGAGAAGATTTGGTTCAAATGTTGATTTGCAACATGTCAGGAAATGTTTTCTTCAATGAAGTAATCTCATTTTAAAGTGACTTCTGTGACAGAAAAACAAACATTACAACTTTTCTACACATGTATAGTACTTACATGCAGGTTACAATCTTACAATTTCTGGAAGGTTGCTCTTGAAAAACCAAGGAATTTGTAACAGGATCAAAACTGCAGAAGTATTATGCAAATTCTGCTTTCTATTGTACTTGTATACATCTATCATAGCCAATGCATTTCCAGTGGATGTACACTGATTTAGCGATTGTTAACAGAAAGCCTGTAATACAGACCAATGTGTTTCATAACTTGTAACTAAAACAAAATCAGTCCACAGACTTTTTTTCACACATGAAGATTTATAGTTTTCATGTGCAACTTAATTCCTCACAGAAATTTTTGGGATTTTTCTTCAGAACAGAAACTAATTGACTGGAATACAAATAATCAGATAATTACTACTAAAGTTAATAATAAACATGTCTCTTCCTGTTCTTTACTAAGATCAGAGATACAAGATACATTCCTAAAAGTGATCAAAACAAGAATACCACCACTGTCAAACAAAAGAAACTGCAGAAATGTAAGTGTGCTATTTGTTTTTATCTCAGCTTTGAGCCCAATGACTGGGGCTTCACCATACCCATCCCAAAGTCAAAGTAATTACAGCAAAGATTATTTTTGTGACAGAGAGTTTAGCATAGCTCAACTGGGCCTAATGAAAATATTTTCACAGGGTTTTGTGATGGCACAGCTGGCCAAGAATTATGAATGATTGCTGCTGTTATCCCATCTGACATCCCAAGCAGCACACCATTATGCTGCATGAAGGGTCTCCCAGGAGGTTGAGGGTAAGTCAGCTTTGCTTCTCTCTACAGGCTTACTCACCCCTTGCATAGATGTCATGCAGAAGAAGGCTGGGATCATCACTCTGCTGTGGAACACATAGCAGTGGAACAACACCCCAGGACTGTGACCCTGAAGATAAGGGGACCCAAGGAAGTGGGGGAGTCTGCACAAGCACATATTTCAGGTCATCACTTGGCCCCTTGACAAAGTTTTTAGAGAGCACATGTTAGGGTTTGGTTGTTTTGTTCGTTTGGTTTTTTTTGCGAGGGAGGAGGCAGAGGCATCAACACATATGAAGTAGCGAGTCAGCACTTTGTTTCATATTTTCTCCAAATAAAAACATTAATGATTTTCTGTCACTTAAAATGAACCATGTTTAAAAAAATAAATAATAAAAGTTTTAAAATAAAAGTAGACAGCCTAAATATCTACTATGTCTACTGCCTTGTCCTTGTTGTACCTCAGGGGAAAATTATGCCAGAGAAACTGATCATCTATTGGCTGCTAAACTCCACCAGTCAAATCCAATAAGCCCTTTTAAAAGTTTTAGAATCTGGTAGTCTGATTCATCCTCTACTGCTGTCTGCAGAAACTCTGCTGCATCAACATACTGCAATGTCTTTTGCAGAGTTGATGTCAAGGAAAGCTTATGATACACCACGATTCCCTACTGCTGGCCTTACATCAGTACATCCTTGGTGTGATCCTACTGCGGACAAACATTCTGGCAGAACATTATGCATCCACTGATGCTCTGATTCAAGGTTGTCATCCATACCCCTTCTGTAAACACAGACCAGAAAACAGGCTCAGTCATGGTTCCTGACCCATGCATGCGTTGATATCAGCCTCATGGTGCATTGTGGCACACAGTCAATATCCTCTAGGAAAAAGCATGTTGTTGTTGTTCACATGGAGAGATAGACCTGTTGGTTAGCACTGAGACTGACAGGCAGTGAAAGTTCAGGGTTTCCTCACATCTTTCCCAGACCTGGAATTTGCACTGATGTTTAAATGTGGGCAGGTATTGAGACACTATGGACATGAATCAAATCTGAATTCACATGCAACAAGAGGTGCTTTTGTATTGACAAGGTAGATGTAGCAAAGTAGCCAAGTCATCTCCCAATAATAAGCACAAGCATAAGTGAGAGAATCTAAATAATCAAGTTATGGCCAAATACACAATCAATCACAAAATTACAAAGTTAAATGAAGATTAAAAAGTAGTTTTGAAAATAGTTTTAGATTTTCCAGACACCATGGGATCTTCAAATTTGAAAGAGAGGTAACATCTTCCATGGGGAAAAAGGACTAGGCCCTGTTGCCTTCTGGATTCAAATTAGTTTCACTACCCTGCACAAGTAAGCTGTGTGAAGTAACACCTCTCCTTGATTCTGCTTGCGTATCAGTTTTATTTAATTTGTTGTAACCTTTGCCACAGAGATGCTGAAAGGACTAAGTGATGCTTTATGCAACATCATACAAGGTCTAGGTAGGATTCCATTAAGTAGCTGATAGTGAACTGTGCAGGTAGTAGCACAGATAAGGCAAAGCTGTTTGACCCTTAGAAGCCGCTTTCCCCATTGAATTCCTTTTTTCTTTCTCCAGAAAAACTGTTTGCTGCAGGAAATATAGTCCCATGAAGTTCACCACATTCTCACACATACACTTTCTGTTTAATTTGCAATGCTGATGCCTTGTTCCTACAATTTGTAGACACTAGGATTTGTTTCAATGGTTTTAACTGGGCCACTGCTTGTTCTCAGTTTCCTTTTGCTTTGATCATGGATTTCTACATCAAGTAAGTTGTATCCTCCAAGGTGGATTTTCTCCTTTCCTGTGCTGGGCCAAAGCATCCAAGTGACCTTTGATTTTTTTTCTTCTCTCTCCTTCCCTTTGGCCTTTTATTGTTGTTGTTGTTTCATTTCTGACTCACCATATGTGAGATAATTGTTCAGGAATTACTTTCAGAGTGCCTAAGCACACGAGAAAAACACCCGGCCAGCTCTTTTTCTAGAGCAGTACAAACATTTCCTTAAACCTAAGTGTCTCAAGAGGTGCATTGACAGAAGGCTCCTTTCACCCAGAAAACCTACTCTGCACTGAGCTGCCAGTGAACCCTCAGCTGCCTCCTGCATTTTGATGTCACTGATGGAGCAGAAGTTTTGTCAATAAAAGCAGTCATATTCTTTGATTCCAGCTTCATGACAATGGAAAGGAGACCAGAGCCAATCACACTGTGGTGGGTTTTATTAATGGAGAAAGACAGTGGGAGCCAGCAACTCTGGCAACTTCACTCCTTTGACTGCTGCCCCCCTGCATCACACTTGCTGGATGGAAAGCTGTAGACTTTCCTCTGCAGTGATAGTTTTCCCATGCTAATAAACTCCCCAGTAAGAAGCCCTGGACTAACATGAGGAACTTGCACAGCTTGGAGAGGGCAAAGCAGATCTGAAAACCACCCATATGATTTAATGGTTTTAAGAAGCTATGCTAAGAAAATACCCCTGCACTCTGAACTCATCTTATTAAGGGAATAAATCTGATTTCTTCTTTGAGTTCTCCTCCCCTGGAGACTGAACTACTAACCTCTCAGTTTTAAGAGTTGAATTATGTCCTTGGACAATGAAACACAAATTTTAGTCCTATCTTTAGCAGTTGCCAAGATAATGATTTGTGCCTTCTCCCTAGCACAGCTGCACTTTGGGTTGTTTTTGTCCATCAGTGCACTAATAAGAGCTGGGGTTGCCAGGTATCTTATCAGGAGGTCAATTTATTTTTTTTTTCCCAGTTTCAGCATGATTTTGTGGTGAGGAAAAGGATTTCTCAGTCTAAATCTCACTCTGTGGAAAATGTGGCTAGGTGTTCCCTTCCTCCATTCTCTGCTCTGTCACTGTCACTGTCAGGAAATGCCTTGAACTTGTGCTTCAAAATAGTGCTGGGATACACCTGCTTCAGTCACCAAGAGTGATCAAGCCAGCTTTAGGGACAAGCAAATACAAAATAAGCAACAAGACAGGCCAGAGGTTGAATGGCAGGTAAGAAAGTGCAAAATGACAATTCACTGTGAAAGAAGCTGGTAGTGGGACTAAGTAGCTCCTTGTTGCTCTACCAAGAAAGTCAAAGAGTAGGCTAGAATGCTGAAGCTCTGTAAGCACCTTCCCTCTCCAATTTGGGATGCAAGGCTCAGCATCATTCTCAGTCCAGTCAGCAGTCACATGATTTGTTTGATTGTTCACAGATATATGGTGGGCACCAGCAAGGAGGCAAGCATATAAAACACATCCTGAACAGTACACTCCTGAAAGTACCTCTAAAGGGGCTGTAGCCATAGAAGATATTAATTTTCTGCACAGAAGAATTTACAGCACAGTCTAAGATAATGTCACTTAAAAAAATCTGAAAAAGCACAGCTTTGTAGGAGCCCATGCTTTAGAGTACACTTTGGGTGTGATGTTTTTATTGCTGCTTATATATAAGAAAGAAAGAAAGAAAGAACTATTAAAAGTCTGTGGAGAGTAGCCTCTCCAGCTTTAAAAAGAAAGGAAATTGGGTAAGAATCTTGGGAACTANTTAGGTAACATTTTAAAAGTGCCTAGAAAATCAACTGCATTGAAATACGATTTATCAATTAGCATTGGGGGATGGACAAGGGTAGTAAATATCCAGCTATTTGGAATTGGTATGACATTGAGCTAGACTCATACAGATAAGTTTGATATACGTAGTTTTTATTGAGGGGACAAGGGTGTAAATGCTACTGTTTCCAATATGCCATTCAGGTTGTTCATTGCAATAAGAAACCAGAATTTATGGAGTGTTATTTAAAAGTCTTGATTGCATTGGATCTTGATTGCAGATGGATTTGCCTTTATTTTTATACGTGGCTGTGCATGCCAGCACATGAGCAAGTTTATCAAATACAAGGCAGGAGCCAGAACAACGGGAAATCACATGAGAGAGCCCAACTCCTGGTTGGCAGAAGCACGTTAACCTCTCATCCATGTCACTGGGTTTAATACTCCATCTCTGCAGTAAAAGCGTCTTCCCCGAGCCTGGGTTCATAAAAGTGTTAGTGGTCCTTGATGTTCCCATCAGAGGATAGTAAGAAAAACACAGCCCTGAATAGCTCACATTGATTGCAGCAAATACAGAGCAGGAGGGTCAGCACCATTTCCCAGCCCAGAGCCAGTGTTGTAGAACTGAGCAGCTATTCATAGCCACTGGACTCTCTCCAAGCCGTGAGTGTAAATTTACTTGTATCATCTTTGCAGAGAGGAACTGTGGTCCCCAGTTCCTCCCGCTTGAATCGGATAGACTGTTTATTTGTTTAGTCCTGTAATGATATTATCCACAGGGCTAGAGCCACACAGGGAGGATTAGGAATTCCTGGAGGAGAAGCCTTGTGTTTATTGCCATGACAGCCCCGTGTGACACAAGCCAACAGTTACTTGTATTTGTTCTTAACCTTTCTGAAAACCTGGCGCTTGCAGCCGAAGGGGAAAGGGGTAGGATCGATCTCGCTAAAACAAGGACAAGAAACTGTACAGGGAAAGTGGTGGGATTAGCACACTGGAAACTCTTTCCCAGGCTACCTGCAAACAGCTCTATCTCAGGGCGCTTTCAAATGTAAATGGAGGGAGGGCGGACGTCAGCTACTGAACCCTTTCCAACAATGATGCCACTCACAAACCTGTGCGTTTAACCTGCCTTGCAAGAACATTTAATAAGACATGAAACTGAGATTTTAGCCTCACGGTTCTGAAATTAAAAAGTGCTCGCAAAAGAGGATCTTAAAAGTATGTTCATAAACCCAGGGAAAAGGGAAGAGGAGGCAAGGAGGAGGAACAAGGTTTATTTGTTTTCTTTTTTCCTTTTTTATATTTTTTCCCTTTTTTTTTTTTTTAAATCACTAATTTAATAAATATTTAATCAGAGAAAGAGAGAAAGGACTAAAGTAACAAAGAACTGTAGGTTGTTTAGATTGCTTGGTAACTCCCTCTTTGTAGCTGACCATTGCTACATGTAGGTTAATTTCCACATGGAGCTAGAGAAACTCTATCCCCGGTTTGTGAAGTGTGGGTCAGCCGAAGCATGTTAATCTGTTTAGCATGTGTGCTTCGTGGAGGTGCCAGACCACCACCGTGCGAGAGGAGAAGCAGCAGCAGCAATGGTCCTTGGGGGTAGTTAATAAAGACTTTAAGGGAAATAAGTTTATAAATGTTTCAGTTCATGCACTGTGCCAGCTTTGGACATTTCAGTCTTCCAGCCCTGAGGACCAGAAAGCTGAGAAGTCTCTAGGCTGTTTATTAGCAGCCCTAGTAGGAAGGGAAACGGTGCGGCAGCTTGATCGGCGAGGGACAAAGCGGGAGCAGCCCTGGTGTTTCTTCTTCTGGGGAACGGGGTCGCGACACCAGTCGAATCCCACAACACTCTGAGGGAACCCCGAATCCCTCGTGGCTACGCACACAGGGGCAACTTCATCTATTCGAGCAGCTTAAACTGCTTTCGGGACCTCGGTTTTAATCTGCTTCTGTCCCGATTCAGAGCCTCAAAGGCGACTGAAGGCAAACCACCACAAATGGACCATCGTGAGAGCCAAGAAAACGATAATAGCAAATAAAACTGTATGAGTCTATTCCTATAGCACCACAAAATGCAGACTAATCAACGGCTCATCTCACGCTCGGGGATGAGCTTCGAAGCATATGGTACTCGGGCTGACTCTTCTCTTCTTTCTCAATTTTTTTTAAAATTTTCTTTTGAAATACTAGACACTTAATAAAGCATTTTTAATAATAAAATATTTGCTGATGAGTATTTATTTTGACAAGGGTTTTAGTTTGGCTTTCGATTTCCCGTTCAACTATATATACCACAGTATTAATTTACTATAAAACCAAATGTGGTCGAGATTATTCTGCCTCGGCTCTGGGTTTCAGTTATACAGGACAATTTTCTCTGGTAGATGAAATGAACAAACACAAACACATCTCGTTCAATTTTCCGGCGTGCTTCGCCATTTTTTCCTCAGAGCCAAAGAAAGTTAAGCATTGTTCGAAAGGAAAGATATCCTGCGAACAGGTACATCCCTTCAACGTATTCAGAAAAATAAAAAAGGACATCCATGAAGTCCTTCCGTGTCCCCATCCTTTGGGTATTTGAAGCACAGCGGCTCTACGTCGAGGATCAGAGGAAGCCACGAACGGATCAGATAAAGCCACGAACTGGGAGAGGGGGGAGGCCCGGCGCCGGGCTGCCTCGCCCCAGAGGTGTTCCAGGAAGGAGCCCTTCACCCTCCGCGCACTCGAACCCATGTCCGGAGAGCGATCGCAAGCATCCTCCAGCATGGCTTTTTCTTCCCTTCAGACCTGGGTGCTCGTTTCTGTTCGTTAGAGAGCTATCGATGGTAAGTTCCCGAAGAAGGGTCCAGGGTCAGGAGAAGCGGCGGTGTGACTGCAGCTGCCTGAGGAAACCTCTGCCCACTTTCTGCCAGGCGGAACCGCTCCCGGCTGCTTTCCAGGAGCAAGCACATGCACTGTCTCCCTTGTTTCTTCTTCGCTGGCAGGAGCAGGACAGTGGTCACCCTCACGCGTTTGCTGGTACCGTTCCCTATCGGACTGGGTCGGGATCCAATGGGAGGTGCCGGCTCCATACGAGTGAACGAGCTAAAAAACAAGAGAGCCTCCTCCTTTTTGATTTCCTGCCTTTTCGTCACATCTGCAGTAGGCTACTTTACCATGTGAAGGGTTGGGTTTTTAAAATAGAGTATTTTTGCCTTTTGATTCCTTGACTGGGGAGGGAGCAAGGGGTGGGTTAGATGTTTGCATCTTGTTTTGTTTGCTTTACAATCCTGGAAGTACCTTTCTCGGGGTGCTTATTAATGATAAAGGAACTGGCCCAGACCTAAACCGTGTGCTAATTTGTATAATTGGCACTCCTTATGGCTCCCTCCTACCTGTAGTGAATGAAGACTTTCTCCACCATCTTGAGAAGGGCAGTGGTTCATGTCTTAAATTCACTGCTGAAAGCTGCCTAACACGCAAATAAAACGCAGACACTAAGCATCGAATGTCCGTAGGCTGAGGTGTTTGGGACAAAGGTGTTAGCTATTTTAGAATAGAATTTCCCTCCTAGTTTACTTTGGAGGGACCAACGGATGTGCATAGATATTTTTAATTTTTACTTGAAAAAAAAAGAAAAAGAAAAAAGAAAAAAAAATATGTATACAAAGTAAAGGGTTCTGGTACTGAATCACTTCCCACTCTACTTTCTCCACTGAAACATTTCACAAACTGATATTTTTTCTGGGGAGCGCCGAGGGGAGAGTATCCCTGGATTAGAACCGTCCCTTACCGTGATAAACCCTTTTCCACCCAGGAACCTTAATGCTCTGAAGCACCCTTGGAAATCAGTCCTGTCCTGATCAAGGAGGAGGAGACCTCTCCTCAGCCATGCCATTGCTCCTGCCCCTAGCAGGCCAGCTCTGTCCTCATCACCCGGGCAGACACCAGAGTCAGTTCAAGCCGTCAAAACCCTCTGTATTGTTCTAATGAAATAGGCTCTCTGTTTCCCTTCAACGAATCATGTAGTCAGGGCTATTCTTTTTGAGGTAGCCGCTGTATAGCCTTACCACAGGCCAGGAGCGAGTCCTACGAGAGGCAGATTAAAAATGAGTTTTAGGGAAATGTATATATTATTATTTTTAAATGAGCTCTTTAAATTAGCTCCAGGTAAGTATCACGGGCATCCCTCACCCGGTAGCTCTGCTCCTTTTGAATCAAGGCACTGTCACTTTTACTTTGGTCAGCAATGCCAAATCAGGAAAATGAGGTTATGCCGGCACTGGTTCATGCATAATGGTGGTAATTTAATGACATCTGACTAGCAGACCCCTTATATCCGACGGCCCGGTCTTTGCAGAGAGCAGAAGCGTGTCAGGTTTACAAGAAGATACCAGGGTGCCTTTTCAACGACGACAGAAGAAGCTTAGTCGCCTTCAAGGAGCCAGAGGCTCCGCCTGCGCTGGCAGCGCCGCAGCGGCGGCCAGGGTAGCTGAGTAGAC
Organism: Ceyx cyanopectus; assembly: GCA_013401355.1. Lineage (NCBI taxonomy): Eukaryota > Metazoa > Chordata > Aves > Coraciiformes > Alcedinidae > Ceyx > Ceyx cyanopectus. Next base: position 51,164 of record VYZU01040816.1, on the reverse strand, counting down.
AGGGAAGGTCCTCGTCAAGCCAGACTACAAGGAGGAGATAGACCTGGCGATGATGTCTTCTTTGTACCGCTGCACAGTGGGTACAAAAACGGGGGGGGGGATGGAAGGTCCGACACACTCTTCACACCAGGGGGACTGTGCCGTGGGCACTGACGCCCAAGCAGGAAGGGCGAGGGGAAAGGGACACGAAGTCACTTTAGCGTTGAGAACAATTGACAATTCCCGGTGGTGCCAGGAGGCTCCCTGCGAAGTTTGAACGAAGCACTGATATATTTCAGAGAGGAGACAGGGTGCCAGCGTCAGGCTGTCCCTCGCCGCTGCTGCGAAGGGGTAGGGAGCTCAGCTCCTGCGGTGCTCCAGTGGCTGCAGGGTACCCACTCTCGTGGGCTTTCGGTACAGTCAGGCAGTACTTCAGCTTCAAGTGTGAGAACCCACACGGTGACCATACCGCCGAGACGTCCTGCTCCCTGGCGATCAAGGCTGTTTGGAAACAGATGTGAAAAAAAAATCCAACACATAACAAAACACAATAAACAACAAAATAAACCAATAACAACAAAACAAAACCCAAATAAGATCCACTCTCAAGATCAGGACGTGAAATTAGAATTTCGCAAGAGGCGGGATAGGCAGGCATCACTGCCTGCCGTGAATAGGGGCTGCGGGTTCACGCAGCATGCAGGGGTCGCTGCAACCCGCCCGGACCTGCCCGCATCCACCGCCTGCGGGGTTCCTACCTACCGGCCAGCTCCGCGGGCTTTGCACGGGCACTGCAGGTGGGTCCCACCGTCCTTGGCTCTGCCCACCGTGGGCAGAGGGCCTCCATAAGAGGCCACCGTGAGTCCCGTTCCCTAGGCTGGCGTGGGGCACGCGTGGGGCAGGGCAGGCACTCGTGGGCCATGAGCAGGAGGGGCATTCCCAACGTGCTGGCATATCTCATAGGGCAAACAGCATTAGAAAATAAAATACCCTGAGCGAATGAATTCCCACAGCACGATGCGGCGTAGGCTTCCTGCTTTAGAACCTCTCCCCATGTAAAGAGGTATTTGGATTGTCTCTGAAATAATATAGCCCAACGGCAGATAATAAAATTTACTATTGCAGGAGTAACAGAAGCCTAAAATATTCCGAACATGTTCCTTGAACAAATAACATAATCCCTGGCACACTGGAACACATGGTTTGCTTCAAACATGTTTCATTTTGTCATCGCATTGAGTGTACTGTATTTCTCTTTGGGTGCAAGAGTGATTGATATCTTTGGAAGAATTGTTTGCAAGAACATGAAAGTTGCCAAAGCAAACACGTTGGAGGGAAGTGTGCAGAAGGGGGAGCAGAAGTATTTGGAGTAGATCTGGGTTTGGGGAGTTCACACAGAGGTGAGACAGCTAGAAGTAGAACAAATAAAAACATTCTGCACACTTCATCTAAATAAATTATATACAAAAACTGCCCTTTTGTAGCCGGCAACAGCAGTTACCACGTTTCCCTCATGCCCCTATAGAATGTGGGCTGGAAGCCAACTTTCTTCAGCTAATGATTTGTAACTTTTGCTCCACTTGAATTAATCTATTAATATTTAGATCTCTCCAATTCCGCTCCATACGAGCTGTCAGCATTGTTAAACAAAATAATCTATTTACCTTCTGTTGTACATGTCCATCAGTTGCTTTCGTGGCTCGATGATGTACGTTAATAGTTTTTTCTTATGCTCCACTGAATTGGCCAAAGGCAAAACTTCAGATATTTTGATCTTTATTCTTAAAAAATAATGTTTGACAAAACTCATTAGATCGCGCAAACATTTGGGTGCTAATTTAATAACTTCCATTAATGAAGGACAAATATTAGTCTTCATTCCCCTTAAACTCTTTTTGCTATCAACATCTGGGGAAAGCCGTTGCTCTGACTGGTGTGATGGCCAGATAACAAGGGTACTTTGATAGGAGTTGGCAAGAAGTGCATATTTTCAGACATGTATTTCCCAGGCAAAACCCCTCGCTTGAGCAGATACCCGTCCCTTCGAAATTTCCTGACACGGGGAAAAAAAACACCAACTCTCTGAGCCCCGCTTACACCACGGCAGCGGTCGCTGGGGCCCAGTGTGGGAGGGTGCGTTTGAGGGATTGTCCTGCATCAATCCACTTTCTGGCCTGCTTCTATCCGGAGCACACCCAATCTAAATCAATCAATCAATCAATCAACCAATCAATCAATCAACATCAGCAACAAAAATCTCACAGCTTCATACATCCTGGTGATTTCCTGTTTCCCCAGGGATGAAATCCCCTGACCACCGGGTGACTCTGAGCCTGCTCCTCCCCTGAGCGAGATTTTCACCTAAAACTGGATTTCAGAGAGACTTAACACATTTTCTCCTCTTGCCCTCAACCTCCTTCTCCTCGAAAACATCCAGCCCCTCACCTCTTGCCTACCTGCTTACCGGGAATGAATGGCGTAACTGAACAAGGGACCTTGCTCAAGGGCAAAGGCACGACCAAGAACGCCTAGTAATAGGGGAGCAGGTAAGTGCCAGAACACAAATTTCCGCTAAATCTCTCAACTCGGAGTTCTGACCCTGTTTCTTTACTGTCAAAAACTCGTTATTTTGAGAAAGAAAGAAAGAAAGAAAGAAAGAAAGAAAGAAAGAAAGAAAGAAAGAAAGAAAGAAAGAAAGAAAGAAAGAAAGAAAGAAAGAAAGAAAGAAAGAAAAGTCCCAGTGTTAACAAGGAAAGTTGCTGTACAACGCCCACGAGGAAAGCAATGCGAAACATGTAAAATATAGACAAACAGCTCAGCCACCTGCTGATTGCGACGGACTACCAGGCACACAGCTGCAGCTGCCCCTGCTCTGGACAGGGAGCATCCTCAGCCCTCGTCTACTTGTTTTCCTAAAGAGAGAGGTCACCATCATCAGTGTTTCCCTTGGGGCTTCAGAAATGCAGATACTGGCCCTGGGAAGATCCAGCACTCTCCAAAGAAAACTCTAAAATTGAGTAAAGCTCGGCAGACTCTCAACTATCCCTCATGCTGCCCTTTAATCTTTGCACCCTCTCATGATTGTCTCTTGGGTACCTCCTGAATTGCGTTTTGTGATGGGAGGCACCAGAAGCTGTCCGATCTGAAGGGGTGCAGGCAGGGTACAGCCCATGAGCAGGGTCAAGGGATCTGACTTTCGAGAGGGCTCAGCAGTCCAGCCCGCCAATCGGATAAAGTCTCCAGCTCATCCACCGGGCCAAATTCCCCTCCTTGGGGGTGGGGTCTTGCCTTTCACTCCATGAAGTAGGCCTCGGGGGTGTCCCTCGCCCCTGCAGATCATCCTGACGCATGTAATGGAGAAATGCGCTCTGCAGCTGAGTAGATCTCTCCTCCAACCAGGGTTCCCTTTTGAAGACAAAAAAAAAAAAAAAAAAAAAAAAAAANAAAAAAAAAAAAAAGTAAATTATATGTCCCTAAGGGAAATATTTGATCTCTTTTGTCCTAGTCCTGTTGAGTTCACTGGAATTAAATATGATGCAGGCTGAGCAGCTCGCCCGTATGTATCCCCAAGGGGAGTATTTGATCGGTTTTGTCCTTCGGACTACTTGTTCTGTTGAGCTTGCTGATACTAAACGCGGTATAGAGTGAACTGGGCCCTGCCTGGTCAAGGGCGGAGGGCAGTGTGCATGGGGCAGCGCGACGGACCCGCACACAGGGTTCTGATCCGCTTCCTACCTACCTGCTCACCCGGGGCTCAGAGTCAGGCCGACAACGCCACCTGATTGCTGGGGCAAAGAGAATCACGTCCTGCACACCCTCCCAGTTCTCTCCCGTTCCCCTTCCTAGCAGAAGGTGTCTGTCGCGGAAGTGACTCTGAAGGCCTGGAAAAAAAAGGAAAGTGACACTTGGTTTTCCGTGCTTATCATTCCCGTAGGTCTTTCTCCCACAAGTTCCCACCTGTCGGTCGCTCAAACGGGCTTCTCCTGAGAAAAGGCAGAGAGAAGACGACGCATATACTTTCCCCTGGAAGAGACGACTGTTTGTGCAGAAGAGCATAGCGTGTAGTTCTTGAAAATAAATTTTAAAAAATCATACACACACCCAATTTAACACTCTGTTGACACGTGGTGGGCGGCAATCCGCAAAGAATCTGGAGTGAAATCCACAGCGACGGCCCCCCCCCCCCCCCCCCCCCCAAAATCCCGACAATACCTTCGGGGCCGCAGAAGCCCCCATTCTCTTGTTTACCGGTCTAAGGGAGGTGAGGCCCCCAGTGTAAGCGCCGGCACCGGCTGTGGGAGGATCGTCGCCCGACATGTCATGAGTGCTCTTTTCAGGCACTTCTAGTCCTATCTACACCGTGAATTAAAGCATCTGGATGTAGCAGGATGGTGTTAATGAAGAGAACATATTCTTCCTCCCTTTCCCCGTCAGCACCAATCTTTTATTGGCGTTTATGAGGAAAATATTCCCTCTGTCGTACGGAAAAGAAGCGGCGCCGCAGATTTACGAGGTGCTTAGACACCACAGTGCTCCGCCGGGGCTTGGACCCCCCGGGAACGGGACACCCCGAGGGCTGCCCGCACCCTTCCCGGGCTCCGTGAGGCGAGAAAGCCGGATCCGAGCTGCTTCGGGGTTTACAAACACGTGCGTGCGTGTGTGTTTGGGTGCGCGGAGGAGTTCACAGCCCAGAGCTTGTGGCACGGTTGCATCCCAGGGAGAGATTTCCAGCTGCCCTTCCCTCACCCCACCCGGCGGCCTATTGGAAACTGCTGCTCCTTCTGGGCTTCCAGCAGGCCACGTTTTGGGAGCAGAAGCTGCCCCGGGAGGGGTGACTTTCCCCCATCCCTCCCTTCTTTTACCCCACCGGTGCTTTCTGACCCAGACCGGCACAGCGGAGAGGGCGCCGGACTCCTCACCTGAGCACACACCGCGACCGCGGGGCGCTGGATGAGAGGAAGGGGGAGACGGCCTTTCCCCCTTCCCTGACCGCCCTTCCTCGCTGGCTGCAGACAGCGAAGTAGAAGCTCGGGAGTCCAACCCCAGACCCTCTCCCCTATCGTTCCACTGGGATCGGGTGTATTCCGTCCGCAGAGAAAGACTGAGGTCGGAAAGCTGGACCTCCGAACAAGAAAGCTGGGGGGAAACATAACACCTGGGGAAGAAGACTTCAGACTAGCGTTATTTTTCTGCCCTCCAATTTTATAGCTGTATTATCTCTTCCTTTTTTTTTTTTTTTCTCTTTTCGAGGTCGGGGCGGGAGTGGAGGGAGTGGGGTGGCGTGGGCGGAGAGAAGTAATTCTGCTGAACAGAAAAACCAGGCCCGGGAAGGAGTTTCTTTTGACTACTCAGGGTGATCTATCCAGGCCCTCTAATTAGAGAGGGATCCAGGGTGGCATTAGTTTCCAAACATTTTAATCGAGCTTTAAGCAGAGCTAGCTCTTTTCAATAGCAGGAGATAAATGTAGCAACTGTTACCGTCCCCTTGAATGGCCACCTCCCATGGCGGGCATTCAGCTTTCCTTTCACAAGCCCTAAGCAGTTTAGTCTATGGACCCAGCAATACTCCACATATCTTCTAATTAGTCTAATTAGAAAGGTGGATTGATAGATGCAAGGAAGACAGAGTTAAGTTAGGAAGATGCTCAATGCTGCCAATCTGAGCCGGGGAGCAGCTTGTTCTCTGTGGGAGGAAAAAGAAATAAAGGAAAATAAAAGAGGAGGGTGGGGTGGGGTGGGGTGGGGGGGTTGAAAGAAGAAAGAGGGAGAAGGGAGAATACCGGAGCCTGACGCGAAGGACAAGTCCGAAGCCGTCCGAGGGGCAGGAGCTGCTGTCTCTTAATTGAGGGGGACACATAACTGAGGTGCCGTGCGTGACCGGGTTTTCCCCTAGTGGGTTTGGCTGTTTGCCGTCCCGGGCTGGAAGAGTTCTCCGCTGCACGGCACAGCCCCGGGCAGCTCCAGGGCACAGCTCCAGCCCGCGCCGACTCGCGTCTGGGACGCGGGGCCCCGCAATCACACACGCGTGGAGGGGAAGGACAAGAAAGGGGAAGACACCGAGACGCGGCTTACTTCTCGGGTCCCCACCTCGGCCCATCGCTTCCCAGGCTGTCGCCGGGGAACCGGAACCCGCGGAGACTCCGTCGAGGCTGCGTTTGTGCAGCAATGCGTGATAGGGCGCTGATTGGGGTGTAGAGGCAAGCGGGGGGCTGAGAAGGGTCTCCGCCCCACATGCCAGCCCACCACCACATCCCCTCGGGGAGGAAGGTGAGGAGGGAAGCAGCGCGGTGGCTTGAGAAGTCTGAACCTTTAATTGGACGATAAATCAGGGAGAGGAGCTTGGGGCAATGCGCGGAAGTGTCAAAACAGAGGACAAGTCGGTTGGCCGGGGCAGCAGGGCAGGGCCTCCTCACCCCCTCCCCCGCTAACGTCACCTTGGTAAGTCTCCTACCCACAGACGGGGGTCGGGGGAACACGACACAAGGCAGGGCAGATGGATCGCGAGTCAATCCGGGCCACGGCGGGAAACCGGGCCGCACATGGGGTCCTCTCCTCCCTACGGCCTGAGCGAGAATGTCTACAGGTGGGCTTTTCCCCTTCTTTTTCTTCCGCCAGGCCGTCACAAAAGCCCGCAGGGGAGGCATTGGCGGAGGGAAAAGGTCCCCACCATTCGTTTCTGCACCCTGCGGCGGTGAGCCCCACACTCTCCTCCCCGACCCCCTCTCTCTGCTCCTTCCCCCTCTACCTGCCGTTCCCCACACTTGCTCGCTCTCTGGCAGATTGGGATTACAGACCAAATGGTGAGCGATTTCAAATTCACTGCTTCGCTTGGGAAAAGGGTGGTGGGGGGGAATTAAAGACCTAGCTTGTCAAAGTTCCTAGTGAAACCGCTGGCGAAAGGGGATTCGTAGACAAAAGGAAACAATGGAAGTCTCGTTAGATCATTTTTCTGGACATTGTTTATGGTCTGGAAGGGATCAATCGTTTCAAAATGTTACCAGTAAAAATGATCCTGTGTGGAATGCAGCTAATCCTTTTAGGTTCCTGTCAACTGTTTCCACTCAAGGAATCCGATTTTTGAAATCAAAGGTGGAGAACTCAATTGCCGAGGGATTTATAGCGCCGGCACCAGGCTCTCCGACTGCCTCAGCCCCCTTACCCTCCTACCCCAGCGCCCCACTGTGTTCCAAATGTCCCGCGTGGGTGCTAAAGGCAGGACCGAGCTGGGCTACGACTTGTCCGGGGCGGGGCGAGTTACCGACCCCGGGCTTTCCCTCGACGGCATCTGTGGGCCTCCCTGCCGGGCAGGCCTCCGGGGTGCCCAGAGACGACGAGGTCGGGCGAGCGCATACCTGGGGCGGGGAGGAGGCACGGAGCAGCCGGTCCCACCATAGTCGGGCTTTAACGTCTCTGCCCCGGCGCGGCCGCGGAGATCCGTGCCACTCACCAGAGCGAACCGCGTTGTCTCGCAGCCTTAGGCGTAGCAACAGCTCCGGGGCTGGGTTCAAAGGCACTTGTGGGAGTGCTGGGTTTGGCTTGCCCGTGTGTCAGCAAGTTGTTGCAGGCTTCCTCTGTGTGGGAAAGAGGCTAGAGGGGAAGGGAGTCAGTTTAAAAGCAGAGACATCGCCGTCACTTGTCAGTATCTCGGCTCAGGTGCGGAGGCCGGGTATCTGTCTCATGGGCGGGCATGAGGTGGGACCAGGATCTCCCCTGAAAAACGTTTCCCAATCGGCAGATGGCTGAACACCCAAGGAAGAGCCATCGCGAGGAGAGTTGTGCTGAAAGCGATCTAAAGAGGTTAATTTCCAGAGAAGGGTCGCCCTTTGGCTTCTCATACAGAAGCGAGAGGCCGAGGGAAAGAGGTCCCCGTTTCGCTGCCAGCGGGGCCGGCCGGCTTGCCGAGCGCACCCGGGAAAGTGCGAGGGCACACGCTAGTGAGCGCTGTCTGCAGGAACACAGACAAGTGAAGAACATCAAGGAAAGGGGGGATAGAACATACCGAGGTGCCCCAGGTGGGATTTTGTACAGAGGCAGGCTGGAATATAATATTAATAAATTATTTCAACCGATGGGGTCAGAAAATATGGAGAGTGGGATCCGATTCCAGTCACCGGACATGCCTGCCCCTTCTCGCTCTGAGCCTGACAATTTTATTTTTATTTATTTATTTTAACAACGGTTCCTTTAATTGTGAACTGTTGATCCGAAGAAAGTGCCTTACTCTATCCTTCCCTTCCTGCACCGACAGGTGGAATTTCACTGCATACACGTATATTAGAAAACTATCAGTTTCGTTTAGTGGTTGCTAAATAAGCAGATGTGACAGTGTTTATGTTACGAAAAGAAAACCCGAGAAAGACACCTCATTTATCATGATTGTGTGTATTTAATGTATTTCGTGTATACAGGTGTGCATGTTCTCTCCCGTAAAGACAGTTGAGAAGCAGACCTATTTCCACGCAGTAGGAAGAGTCACATTCCCGGTTTTTACATGGACTTTCCAAAGAGTGGGCATTTGGAGCCACGACTGCAGTGCCACAGATGCGCGGGTCGGTGGTAGCTCCGGGTCTCGAACACCCACTTCTGAACGTTTTGGTGCACGCAGATCGTTTTTCTGAGTGGAGGGGAAAGAAATACCTACGGATTAAGCGTGGATAAGGCTTTCCCCGTCTCGTACAAAGAATTAAGGCAGCAACCGAAATCTCTATTTATCCTTTTGCTTCCAACATAAATTGTATAATTTATCATCTAAATATAGGGCCCCGCAGACTTCTGCATGCCGTTTTGCTCCATCAACGAAAGGGAAACTTAGAATCAATTCAACGGGTCTCTTGTGGTTTGGAGAAAGGGCAAGTTTAATTATTTTGATTTTAAAAAACAACACAACTTTCCTTCTGAATTCAGCTCAACGATATAATTTCCGAAATTATCTAAACACTACATGAAAAAAAAATAAAAAAAATAAAAGGTCTTCCGTACAGTACAGTCAATTTTATTTTTTTTTTTATGCTTTGGGCACTCCGGGGCCTAGCTGATAGGTCTGTCCTCTGAGGCACTGACCACAGCAGGACTTCGCTGCCCCTTGCCTTGGAGCCTGAGCCCTGAACTGAAGACACGACATTCTACGAGGCGCATCTTCCTCGAGCTTTCCGCGGTACTGCCCGCCGAGCCGCCGCCGAATGCCGAGCCGCTCCTACGGGTGGACTCTGCGTGAGGTCCCTCCGCAGCCGCTCTGCTTCTCTACGCACCCGCGCACAGCCTACGGTGCTACGCACACTGCTGCAGTCGGGCAGGCCACCAGTCTTGCCGCGGGGCTCCCCGCGCCGCCCTTACCCCCCTTCCCCAGCTCCGCAGCCTTTGCCTCTCTTTTGGGTCGCGTCGGGAGCTTCACGGCGAGCTGGACCGGGCGGCGAGGCAGAGTCCGGCCGGGCTGTGGGGCCGGCAGCCCGCAGCACCCCTCCGAGCGGGGATGGTGTGGGGACACAGGGCTCGTCTGCAAGAGAAAAATCGGAACAAGGGGTTTACTGTTTTGGGGATCACCTACAGGTCTCCTCTCCCCCCCACATCGATGAGCACTCGGAGAGACAATGAGCACATTTCCTGTTGCAGCATGGGTTCGAAAGCAGCTCGTTCCTGTCGGGAGTGCCATTTTCCTGCACACACGTACATCCACACTCTTGTGCACGAACGGGCAGACAGCGGAGAGCCCACGGTGACTGCTCGACGTGGTTTTCACAGTGGGGGCTGAGGAGGTTAAAAGGCTCACGGAGAAAGGAGAAGTGATGCAGTCACCTGCGGCAGGTCACCGGGGGGCAGCAGAGGCGGAGAGCGAGCGGACACCTACCTGCTAGGAAGGTGTCCGGCCGAGGGCACATGGTGGCCGGTCCCCGCTGGTTGCCGAGTCATACTGGTGCCTGCGGCACCGCGCTGTGCTGAAAGAGGAGTGGGAGAACTTTGCTGCGGATGCGGGAGCCTCTGGTAACAAGCTGCTTTGGTTTGCAAGTCCCAGTGCAGGGATCGTTTGGCCACGATCATAATTTCCATTATTTCTGTCAAATACAGTATTATCAGAGACTACTGAAGTACTTACTGTAAGTAATGAGGGAAAGTATTATATACGGAGCAGAGTCTCCGGGCCGTGCCAAGGAACTATTAAACCAGATCCACTTTCCAACACATCCCCTGCACAGGCCTCAGTCTCCGCAGGGATTACTGTGCGCTCTGCCCTCGCCACCAGCGCTGCAAGAAAAGAAGCAGCTGACAGCAGGTGAGGCCCTCGCCCTCCCTTTCACCCTCCAGCCTCAGGGACGGGTCTGGCCCTATGTACTTGAAACCAGCCTACAAGGATGGGGCTCCCACCAGCCGACACCCCTCTGCTCTCAGAGCTGTCTCTCCCTGCCCCCTAAAAGTAAGCAGGAGCGAATGTATAACCCGAAGAAAGTGCGGATGGGGAAGGTTTGGGAGGAGACCAGCTTCAGTGTCGAGGAGTGGCGCACGGGGGCCCCGCGGCTCATCCGGCCCTCCGGGCCGCTCTGCCAGCCATAGCGCACGCCGGTGCAAAGAGAGCCAGCGCGGTGTCGGGTGCCTCTGCTCAAGGGGCGGGGGGAACGCTCCAACGGGAAGGGTGCAATGTGCGGACATGTAAACTAATCAGCTTCAAAACGGGGGAGAGAAAGGGAAGCGTCTTTTATAGGGGATGTGGGAAGGGACCTAATACAGTTCTGCTTGAGAGAAACGTTATACAAGATGCCTGAAAAGAAATAATTTAAAAAAAACCCACCCTAATTAAGAATACATAAATCACCCAACAGAAACAAAGAAATATGTGGAAGGAAACGTTTCTGGATAGAAGCACTGTGTGTGGCATAAAAAAGCGATTGAATACATAAGGGCTTCATTAAATTCCCAATAGATAACATTTGGCTAAATCTATCCCTAGATTAAAACTCTGCATAATAGCATCATAAACTAAAAAGTTTCTTTTTGTGTGGTCCTTCTGGAGGAACTGATTGAAACATTAGCTCCCTCATAGAGCAATCCCCTCCCAATTCTGCTCCAGTAATTCGTCTCTCAGCCCTACGGGGATATGATGAGAAAAGGAGACGGGTTAATAAAGCCACACTTTGTAGTTGGGAGGAGGAGAAGAAGGCGACACCATCCATCCTGTTTGTCCCACCAGCTTGTTTGTTAGGACCCAACCTATTTTGAGGGAATCGTTCGTCCAGGCTCCGTCCCTGCGAGGACTGCACGTCCTCTCTGTTCTCCCTGAAAGGGGGGGGGGGGGGGGTGGACGGGGGGTGGACAACCACGGCAGGTCATTTGCATGCGAATGGGGCGCTGCAGCCCGGCAGTGCTGCGAGCCCATCAAAGGGCTGCGGGGCCAGCGCCTTTTCTGGTGGCACCTGCTCCAGCGCAGCGGCGCGGGGAACCGGGACCGCCATCCTCTAAGGCCGTGGCTGGGCAGCTTTCCCGCGGACTGGGAGAAAACAAACGAAGAGGTCTTTTCTCAGAACCACTGACTCATTCCCTGACTCTCTTCCTCAGTGCTTAAAAAAAACCCCAAACAACAAAACAAACCAAAAATAAAACAAAAAAAACCCACACCAAACTGCACGACATATTGCAATTAGCTCCTGCTAGCTTCCATACCAACTCCCAGGTAAAGGCCCTGGCCGCACAAGATGCAGACGACCTGCATAAAGCGTGGAAAGAGTAAGCGGCTGAGCAGTGTCCCTACCATATACCTTTGAGCACGATTTTGTTTTGAAGAGACTCGAGGAAAGGGCGGTGGGCACACTCGGATCTTCCACCGGCCGGGACAGGCTGCGCCGGCCTCCGGGCAAGGGAGGTCGCCAGGCTTCCCAGGGCTTGCTGCGGGGAAGACAAGAGAAACAAATACCGGGGCTCTGCAAGCTGTTCTTCCTATCTTAACTTCTCGGGGACAGTGCGAGGACTCACATGGCCGGTCAGCTGCTCGAGCAATCAGAAGGCAGGCCTTCTGCAAGCATCACTCCTCCTTAGGGTAGCCTGGTACCACCGTGCTCAGGGCTAAAGCAGTGTTGTCCCTCGGAAAGCCTTTTCCTGACTGACTTGAGACGGATCTCCGAAGATCCCCTAAACCGGGCTCAGTAATACGCGCTGGACTGGCGCGGCAGCCCGAAACATTCCCCCGGACGGGCCCGGGGAAAGCGAGTTAATGGGTCCCTCGTGAAAAGGATGCGCTCTCCCAGAAGTGTACTTACACGGTGCCTCTGGGATCTTTTCCCTTTAGTTTTAGAAATTAAACGGGACTCTATTTATTTGTCTTCTAAGGGCCCAAAGACAGCTAAACAGGCCCTCCAACTGCAGACTGCAATTGGAACCCAGCAGAGATCTTATGCCCAGTTTTTCTGTCTACTGAAAACCATTAATTTAATCCTGCTTTGCTACAAACAAAACAGAGAAGCATCACTTTTCTATCCACGAAAATACTTAAAACCAAGAAAACGAAGTGCTTTGATATGTGAAAGTATGTAACCATAAAACCTTTCCCTCCTCACTCCGAAGAGCATTAAAAGGAATCCTTCCCCCCCCCCCCCCCCCAAAAAATCACATAATTTATCCCCGAATCCACTAAATTGTTGTAAACACAGTCATACTTGAAAAGGGCCTCACTGATTTGAAAAACGCATGTTCATAGTCTGTAACAAGCAACCACATGCCTATTCTAAGAATCTCCGATTATCTTTTCATGCCTAAACTCCGAATATTTGAAGCAGGCTTTTTGGTTAAAACAATATAATTTTAATCTATGAAATAGATATCTATTGACCTTAAGCGAGTTAAGATGATGGTTCAGATTCAGAAAAGCAGGTTTCACGTTTTGTACACTTACATATCCCTACTTCAGTAGCTTGTGCACTTAATCAGCTCATCATGCAAGGGTATTCCAATGCTCATTTTACATTATATGTATTGAAAAATAGAAACACATGTTCCTATTATCATGACAGAAACTTAAGTGACTGGAGCATGTCTCTCTGAAGTTCAGTACATGCCCCTTATTAATCCTATATTCCTTTGGGCCTCTTGGAAAACAAGTTGTGATGTAGCTGTGATTTAGACACACTCAAAGGCATAAAAATAGTTTTAAACCAGCTTTTTAGTAAATTTCCTGATTGTTGCCTTACAGAACTGGACTATACTCCCACGAGAGATACCTATTTCTGCTTATTCTCTCTTTTGTCCTTGCTTTTTTATTTTCTTTTTTTTTTGTTTGTTTGTTTAATTTTTTTTTTGTGTCTTTCATTCTCTGTTAGGATTAACAATGGTTTGACTGCAAAGATCATATTCTGATCTTCTCTTTGCGGTCAAATCCAGACGTAATAAATATTAAGCTGCAATTTCCTTGGCTATTATCCCGAAACAAAAAATATCAATGTCCCAGAGAAGGGAGAAGTATTAAGGAGGGAAGGGTCCGAAGCCAATAATTTGTCTGGGCCGCTTTGTTTTTTGTTTTGTTTTGGTTTGGGTTTTTTGTGTTTTTTTTTCTTTTCTTTTTCTTTTTCGTTTTCTTTTTTTTTTTGAAAATTAAAATTTTTATTTTTGAAAATGTGTAAAAATTTTACATTAAAATGGTACAATAATACTTGCCAGTAATTTTTAACAATATTCCTTGTAAAGAATACGCATAAAGTACAAAATAAAAAACTCCGTAGGTCTATTATAATACAAAACACAGGTTAAAATAAGAAATGATAATCTTGACTTTCTTCTGTGTAAACATGTTAATCTTTTCTTTTCTTTTATAAAAGTACATGAGACAAGTGTACTAAAATGAAAAAGTATTGCTTTGCTGTCCTCCCTCAAGCCTTTTTTTTTTCTTCTAAATCACTTGTTTTCAAGCTCCTAGACCTGAGAATCTCTGAACTTTTAACGGTTTAGAGACGTTATTTATCACCATATTTTTTTTTTAAGGAGTAACGAGTAACTTTTCAACAGCGTGACCACCTCCCCGTACTAGACTTGGCTTTGCATAAATACAGCGGATGCCCAACGAGCCCCACCGCGCAATCCCCAGGCAAAGCCTCAGCCCCTCCGGTCGGCGTCCGCCGGGCGTCCGAGCGGCGAAGAAAGGAGATACCCCAGATCCTACCTTCGGAAAGACTCCCAAACCCTTAACAGTTAGAGATCCGGGCCGCGAAGCCGGGGGCGGCGGGCAGGGCGGAGGCGGGTGGCAGGCCACCCCTGGCGCTCCCCAGCGAGCGGTCCAGCCCCGGCGCCGCGGCGGACTGCGAGGCGCAGCTGCTGCCCGCGCCGGGGCCGGGCCCCCCCCCGATGATGCTCTCGATGGAGAAGGGCGACCGGGCCAGAGCCGCACCGCTGCCGGGCTTGGCGGCGTGCAGAGAAGCCGCCAGCGCCGGACCCAGAGGGTGCCCGTAGCCGAAGGGCGTCCGTGCCAGCTCCGCCGCCGGCAGCAAGGAACCCGGCGGTGCGGCTGCGGCGGGTAGGGCCGCTGCGGGGGCGCTGCCGGGGGTGGCGGGGGGCTGGCGGGGTGGTGGGGAGGGGTGGTGGAAGGCAAAGAGGGCGGAGTGGGGGTGGTAGGGCTGTAGCTGGAGGCCGTAGCCGCAACCGTAGGGTCCGTAGGCGCAGGGCGGCTGCTGCGGGGGCTGAGGCGGAGGCTGCGGGAGGAAGGCGGCGGGGTCCACGGCGCGCAGCAGCAGCTCGGGCGCTGGGAGCTGCTGCCGCTTGAAGCGCTTTCGGCGGCGCAGGAAGCTCCCGTTGTCGAACATGTCGGCGGACTCGGGGTCCAGCGTCCAGTAGTTGCCCTTGCCCGGGTTGCCGGGCTCCCGGGGGATCTTGACGAAGCAGTCGTTGAGGGAGAGGTTGTGGCGGATGCTGTTCTGCCAGGCGGGGAACTTCTCCCGGTAGTAGGGGAAGCGCCCGCTAATGAACTCGCAGATCTCGCTCAGCGTCAGCCGCTTCTTAGGGCTCTGCAGGATAGCCATAGTGATGAGGGCTATGTAGGAGTAGGGCGGCTTCCCCAGGCTGTTCTTGCTGCCGCCGCCCGCCCCGCCGCCGCCGCCGCCCACCCCGCCGCCGCCCGCCGCCGCCTTCTGCGGTCCTCCCCGCGAGGGGGGTCGAGAGCCACCGGCACCGTCCCCGCCATCCGCCCCACCGCCGCTACCCCCTCCGCCGCGCACAGGCGGCCGCGGCAGCAGGGCGTCGTCTTGGAGGTCTCCCACATCTTCTTCGTCCTCTTCCTCCTCGTCCTCGGCGTAGGAGCGGCGGCGGGGCTGCGGCTCCTCGTCGTCCTCCTCGTCGTCTTCCTCGCCTACCACATCGATGTCGGTCTCCTCAGCCAGCGCCGACGCCTCGGACATCTCCGAGCTCAGGGTCATGGCGTGGAGGCGAGGCAGCGCATCGGTGGCGGCCGGCGCGGCGCGGCGGGCGGGCAGGCGCCCTTCCCACCGCCGCCAGGCCCCAGCGCAGCTCCGCGAAGAGCTGCCCCGCCGCCGCCGTGGGCAGGCGGGTCGCTCCGANNCAGGCGGGTCGCTCCGAGCCGCGCCGGCCCCCAGCGCCGCTGCCGCGCCGCGGGAGCGGTCCCACCGCCCGCTCGGAGGCGGCGGCTCGTTTGGATTTTGTTTCGGGGTATTTTTTCGCTTCCCCCCCCACCCCCTTTTTTTGGGTCCTTTAGGTTTTTTTTTTTTTGGTTTGGCTTTTTTTTTGGTGTTGAGGTCGGGGTTTGGGGGGCGGGGGGCTGTGCCGCCGCGCCTGTAAGTCGGTTCCCCCTTCTTTCTCCTCACCTCAGCCCCCAGACATTAATGGATGCGGGGCAGGAGGGAGCGCGCCTAGTCCTGGGAGGAGGAGAGGGGAGGAGGCTGGTGAGGAGGGAGGGCGGAGCTGCCGGCTTGCCTGGCCTTAGGAAGGGCGGTGAAAAGGCTGGGGCCGAGTCCTGGGGAGGGCGGCCTTCCTCCCCGCCTTATAGAGAGGGAAGACATCACATGTCTCCTAGCGTCAGAACGCGGCGGGGCGAGAAGCGGCCTCGGGTGGTGTCGTGCTCTCCCCCCTCGCTACGTGCAGCGCCTCGCAGCCCGCTCCGGGCCCCCGCCCTCGCCTCACCAGGAGGGCTCTGAGGGGGCCGTGGAGCGACCGGGGACGTTTTCATTGGAAAAGGAAGGAAAGGAAGATAAGAATCCCTAAGGAAAATAAATAAATAATAATAATAGTAAAAAAAAAACCAAAAAACCACAACCCCCCAAAAACCTCACAAACAACCCACAACTGAAACAAAACCAAAGCCAAACAACAGCAACCACAAGAGAAAAAAAATCAAGCCTGCCCCAGAGTTCTGGAGCATCTTCCCAGGAACTGTCCAGAGGGTGCCGGGAGCTCTTCGTCTTCCTGGCCTGTCCCCAGGGATGGGGTCCTGTTTCCCGTGGGAAGGAGGAAAAAGAATATCATGCGGGAGAAAAGAGGTGGTGAGTTAATAAACTTCAGACTTCTGTCCGCGGGATGGTATAGAGAAATATCTCCCTTCCCCCTCCACCCTATTCCCGCCCTATTCTTCTCTCTATAGTTTAATTCATTTAAGAATTAAATCAAATATCTCTCTATTCTACCTCGCAAGATCTCAAAGAAGCGCCTTCAAAGCACACCGCTAATCTCACGATTTATTTGTAAGGCTATTGTTTTTAAAGGAAGACAAGCAGCTCCCTCTATTATGGGAAACACTAACAGAATTAGCGTTACCTCTTTCGTATGCAAAGGAAGACAATGCACCGGCCTTTAAAATGCGAATTCTGCTCTAAGTGTAGGAACAACGCCCCAGAGAAAGCGACACAAAGGACTGCTTCCTAATTAAGTCCCACCGATCCCCGTTTCAGTCGATACATGCGAGGACAGCAGAAGAGCGGGGACTCCCTTTATGCGAGAGCTGGAAAGGGGAAAATAAACTCGGACTCAAATGCAGTCACCATAGTCTTAAAAAGAAAAGCTTTGAAAATTCACATCTTTCCAAGTTCTGGCAGGATAACCCACGATCAGGATTCGACTGGGATGGGAGGATGGGAGCATGGGAGGAGTAGGAGAGCATTTCGTCGTCCGGCAGAAGTCGTGAGAATGACGGACTGATGCCTAGCGTTTCTCAAATACAGCCCACGCCCCCACCACCCCCCATTTTCTTGAAACACATTTTCGATATATTGTCCTAATCCAAAACTTCGAGGCACCTTGTTACCCTGTTTCAAACTCAGTTCCGTGATGGATTTACAACATAATCCTTTCTACTATTTCTAAATAATCCTATTTACATTTTGTTCACTACTAAGGCGTCTGCATAATATGAATAATATCACCAAAAGTTACACACGCCACACACACACACAAAAAAAAAAAAAAAGGAAGAAAAAATAATTCCCAAACGTATTATTTTTTTTTTCATATAGAAATATGGATCAGGTCACTGGAGATTTACAGAATCACAGAACAGTTCATCGGAAGTAAAATGCCTCTTTGTATGAGTTCTGAGGTCTTAGGGCAAGTTACTGAAAGGAAGGCAGAAAGAGGAGTTTTCCTCCCCGAGAGGTTTCTCGTCTTTACAAAGAGTTGTTATTATTTTTTTATATTTTTTTTTGCTCTTTTTTTTTTTTCTCGTTTTATTCTTGTTCTTCTCCTGGTATTTTCTGATGTGCCTGACCGTTTAAAACCATGTTACAAACAAAATCCACACTCTTAGATAGGAAGAACTGTGGAGTTTAAAAATTAATGGGGAAGACAAACCAAAAGTGCCGGATCTGCTCGCAACCTCTTGATAACACCCACGCATTGTGAAGGTGTGACAACAGCAGCTCTTCGGCAGCACGGGGTCCCCGAGAACTCCGCGGCCCCAGTGCTCCGGGAGAGCCTCGGCTAGGGTTCAGGTCCTCCTCGACGTGGCCGGCGTGGCCTGGGGAGGCGACACCCCCTAGCAGTCTCGAGCAATATTACAAGCCCCCATCTGTCGCCTCTGGAGGTGGGTGGGCGGGACTGAGGGGCTTTCTTTCTCGGGGGCAGCTAAGCCAGCCCCCAGTGAGGACGGTTAAGAGACCTGGTGTTGTTGCAGTCCCTGGAGATCGTGACTTGTCTTTGTGCTTGTTCTCGTCTCCCGCTTGTTCTCGTTTCAACACGGCAGGTGTTTTCTCACAATGGCAAGAGAGAAGAGATGCAAGGCGAGCCACGATTGTACAACCATAAGCAGCGTTTCCCCAGGTAGGACCCCGTTGCCCGGAGCCTCAGGGGCCACGGGGTTTGCCGCTTCCTCGGCCTCGACGTCGGCCCCGCTGCACTCCCGGCAGTGCTCTGCGCGGAAGGGGGATGCCACCTACCGGCAAGGAGCGCCGGGCGGAGACGTGTAGGCCTCCTCAAGGATGCTGTGTGCCGGGAACTCGACGTGGGTCGAGTGCACAAACCAGACCCGGGGGATAGCAGGGGAGGACCTCACCGAGATACTAAGAAGAAACAGCGGTTTAGGGGGACCTGAGAAAGCCCCCTCCATGGAAAGGCTGGAACTTCACCGACCACATTCCCATCCCAAATCTACTTCTATTGCCCTACTGCTCTGTAGTCCTCCTTCTCGAGGCAGCAGGGCTGCCTCCCTCTTAGGACACACCCCCCCCTATGAAAGGACCAACCGGGCCCAGGATCTCAGAGGCTGTCTTCCATGTTATCCTGCTGGTTGTGAATATAATAATAATAATAATAATAATAATAATAATAATAATAATAATAATAATAATAATAATAATAATAATAACAACAACAACAACAACAACAACAATAACAATAACAATAACAATAATAGAATAGAAAATAATAGAATAGAATACTATAATATAATTGCCTCTAAAACCATAGTGTCACAGGAGCAGGATGTGAAATACAGGTATACACATAGGTTTCATCTTTTTATTGCTTGGGATTATTAATATTCATTGTAAACTTCAATTACATATTGTTCACAGAATTCCTGTGTGTATATGCAGAACATTCCAAATTTTAACAGTGTGGTGCATCATTGTATCAAAGCACTCTGGTAATCCACACAAGCAGTCCTGGTGGCTCCTGCACTTCACCCAAGCCCATGACTCTCTCTGGTAACAAGGCTGGGCCCCTGCAGGGCAGCAAGGACAACAGTTTCCAGCTCAACCTCATCCTTCAAATCCACACATGAGATTTAGGATGGGTATTTTGGCAGCTCTCCGCTGCTGGGGGTGGCTGGACTGGGGACATTCTGGCTCAGGTGGTGTGTCCAGGGATGATAGGCAAGAGCCAGACTGAGTGGACCTACCAACACTTCCCCTTAATATTTTCTTTCTTTCAGGGGCTGGTGTCCCTTGGGACCCCTACAGCACCCCAGGCTACACACCCATCTACAGCTGGGGAACCTGTGCCCAATTGAGGCACCAGGACGTTACCTTGTGACAGGGTATAGATGAGCCTGAAGACTTTCACTGACCCTCTATTTATGGATCTGACCCTGAACATGCAGAAGGGTTCCTGTGCTTTCTTCCTCATGACAGAGGTCAGGTGCCTGTTGACAGTGTGCACACCTGGGTGATTTGTTTAGCGTTTGGCTAGATATGGCCTGTGAAAGGCAAGGTAGAGCCTGGCCACCAATTACACATGCTGGAGCTGTAGATCCTTCCCTGGGCTGCTGCACCTTGCAAGACTTCCACACTGAAGGTTACATTTCTTTTGGCATGGCCTCTTACATGTCCACACCCTGATCCAACTCTTACCTGCAGAAGTAGATGTTCTGTTATTGAAAAGAAACCATTTCCTGAATGCTTTATGTCAATGAAGTTCATTTGGCCAAAGATTGGACTGGTTTCTAAGCTTTGTCATGGAAATAAGTCCTCCAGCAATGATCTTGCAGAGGATAGTGGTGTCTTTGACAATAGACTATTGCAGTGATACCTGTGGTTTCCATTTGCCCAGTATCACAGTGGCCATCATATCAGATCCACATTTTTTTGGTGGGTATATTCCCCTCTTCCCTTGTGATATAGTTTTGAGGGGAGGTAATACTTTCTACAAGCTATGTCGGTGTTACCAGACCAAAAAGCAATCTTCGGTGAGGAGTCATCAGCTGTCACCTGAAAAAAAAGAAAAAAAAATAAATAATCTGGGGCTTCCTGCCACGCATACTGTTGAAAAAAGAGTTTGTCACCCCTGGAGATGACCCTAACACTTTTTTTTTATTCTTGAAAAATCTCATGATTAATTNTGTCAGAAATGTAGGTGGGTTTTGGTTGGTTTGTTTGGGGATTTTTGTTGTTGTTGTTGTGTTGTTTGTTTTCCAGAGATAACATTTGAATTTAATAGAATGTGAAGGAATTTCTTCCGTGAGCTTGCCCATTCACTATTTGATATTATGTATATTTACACCACTGAACATGTTCTGTGGTGAAATGTTCCCCAGCTCTAACCATGCGTAGTGTGAAGCGTCTCTTTTTGTTTGCTTTAAGCCAGTCACCTGCTCCTTTAATCCGATGCACTTTCATTTTTGTACTAGAAGAGTCAAGCAACAGCTGTTGTTAACCACCCTCTCCCTGTCATTCATGGCTGTAGATTTTTTCACAGATTTTTTGATTGGTCAGCTCTTTTTCAGGCTGAGGTTCTCTGCTTTGGAATCACTGGATTATAACAGAAGTAATTGTTTATCCCAACAAACCTTGCCATCCTATCCACATTTTCTTGTTCAGATTAGGCTGATTATTTCTGTAATAATCTTCCAGAACAGCATGAGATGCCTAAATTTGCTTTTCCAGTTTTCATTTCGATTAATTATTTCTACTTTTTAAGCCAGTGTACATTCCCAATGATAGTGAAGAGATACCCGATATTCA
>VYZU01040816.1:0-29876 GCA_013401355.1 Ceyx cyanopectus | reverse complement strand
TAAAACTTTTTTTTTTTTCTTTAAAAATCTCCTTTATAATTTTAATTTTTTTTTTTTTTTTTTTTTCTTTTTTTTTTTTCCTCTGTTCTATATTTCTTGCAGGCAGATACATTTGCCATAGCTGGTGAAAATCACTTCCTTTAAGGCCCTTTTGGGCCTATACTTTCCGTAAAATGTGAGTAAATGTTCTCAGGACCCTTCTGTACTTTTCATCTAACAGCACCCAATAATAGTTTATACCAGGTTAGACTAAAAGTAGTGGCATAACCTGACTTCAACATCAGGCAACATCAGATGTTTAGGAAAGAAAATAGCAACAGGAAAAGTGTGTAAATTGATTCCTAGCTGTCAGAAATGTAGGTGGGTTTTGGTTGGTTTGTTTGGGGATTTTTGTTGTTGTTGTTGTGTTGTTTGTTTTCCAGAGATAACATTTGAATTTAATAGAATGTGAAGGAATTTCTTCCGTGAGCTTGCCCATTCACTATTTGATATTATGTATATTTACACCACTGAACATGTTCTGTGGTGAAATGTTCCCCAGCTCTAACCATGCGTAGTGTGAAGCGTCTCTTTTTGTTTGCTTTAAGCCAGTCACCTGCTCCTTTAATCCGATGCACTTTCATTTTTGTACTAGAAGAGTCAAGCAACAGCTGTTGTTAACCACCCTCTCCCTGTCATTCATGGCTGTAGATTTTTTCACAGATTTTTTGATTGGTCAGCTCTTTTTCAGGCTGAGGTTCTCTGCTTTGGAATCACTGGATTATAACAGAAGTAATTGTTTATCCCAACAAACCTTGCCATCCTATCCACATTTTCTTGTTCAGATTAGGCTGATTATTTCTGTAATAATCTTCCAGAACAGCATGAGATGCCTAAATTTGCTTTTCCAGTTTTCATTTCGATTAATTATTTCTACTTTTTAAGCCAGTGTACATTCCCAATGATAGTGAAGAGATACCCGATATTCAAAATGGAGCATTGTCAGTCATAGTAATGCAGCAAGGTACTTGTTACATGAAATAAATCATGTTTGTTTAGGTTACACTTGATTTAATGACTCTACTGCCTACTGAAAATCTCTCTCACATTCTCCATATAAGCCCGAAATACTTTGTTGTAGACAGGCTTGGGCAAATTAGGGTGGAAATCCTATAATTAATGTCTCAACTATTTGAGATATTTTCCATTTAATTCTGTAGTGATCCAAATAAGTCCAAAGCAGCATGAACTCATTCATAAATGCAGTGAATATGGGCAGCTATGCTCTTAGTTCACTTAGAAATCCTTTGGGGGTAAGCTATATTATGATCAAAGATAAAGAGTGTTTTTTTTCCATCTAAAACTGTGTGAAGGTTTTCTAACAGGGCTTGAGCAGAAATAATAGCTGCTGCAGAATTAGGAAGGTCTCCCCACCCTCTGATTACCTGCACTGACCATTTGCCTCTTGCTGAACACCAAGCTGGACCAGGAGGCCTAGAAAGCCAGAAGTAAAAGGCAGCATGAATCATACCTTCAAAACTGTGAAGACATTAGTCAAGGGTGGAAAATAGACAGCTACATGCCTAAAACATGTAGCTTTAGGGCATTCATCTTGGGCTAAATGTTTCATCCTTGGATAGGATTATGCTGATTTTGGGTCATGTCATAAAAGCATGTCTGATTTGTAACTATTTGTCTTAGCATGGGAACCAAAGATTTCTGTCGTCACAGCTTAAATGATCAAGTTCTTGTGAATTGTGGACATGGGATGCCTACAGGATTGATCTGTTTGTGTAAGTCTCTGATTCTGTGTAAATTTGGGGTTCTATCTTTTTCAAACACGGACAGTGAGGAATATGGTGACTTCTGAATTTTACCTATTCTCTAACAAGATCTTAATTGTTAATTAATATAGAAGTCTTTCCAAGTGAGCCTTTACCAGTTCAATTAACATGAACTCCCAAGTATTCAGCAAAGCCTGTTTGAACCATGTTCAGAGAAGTCAGGGGATTCTTAGTATAGCAGTCTTCTGACTGCTCTCTAATCAGCCTCTGAAGGGTCTTAAGAACTGAGAGGCATCCCACAGCTCATGAAGGGCTTGTGTTGTGGCTTGAGGCCCAGGTATTTTGGGTTGTTGAGTTGAATAGTTACAGGATGTTTCAGTGCTACATTTATCATTCTAAAATACTTTGATACAAAGTTTGTTTTCTGAAATTATGTTGTTTGATCCAGGAAATGTAACCATATCTTACAGAGTCCCTTCAACTGCAAGTCTTGAATTGCTTCAGTTGATTCTGATATAATCAGTGACATGGTTTTCAGCACAATTTGTCCTTGAAGTCTCACAAGGGAACATGAGATCACACCTCCAGCCCAGTTAATCTTAAAATGACACCTGGGATGGTACTTTCTACAGCTTCTATCTTGGAATAGCCTTTTTGTGACTCAATTTAACTTCAGTATTTGAGCCTATTAAAATATTTTTCACCTTTGCATTCATAAATTGACAGTAATTCTGAAAGCTTTCTTATACAATGATGGTAGAATGTGACAAATCTTAAGCTGAAGTGTTTATTGCTTTTATTTTCAATAGCTTGTAGTCATTCAGATTGTAGTGTTTGTTTGGTTTGGTTTATCTTGGCTCTATTCCTTTTTGCTGCAGGTACATAGCCAATTTCATCTTGCAATAAACTTTTAAACTTTCATTTTAGTTCAGAACAAACTCTGTTCACCTCAAATCCCTCCTCATATCTTCCCTCTGAATTTGTTTTATTCCTTTCCTTCTGAATTATGTACTGGGTTTTCTAGTTCAGTTACAACAATTTTGACACACACACTCCCTCCCTTCTTCTCTGAGCAAACTGATTCACTGTTCCAATTTTACAGGTATGCTGGTCTAAATTTCTGCAAGTTCCCCCGCCATCCTTTATAGCTGTTTGATCACCCTCTTATTTTTGGTTGTGATGTTAGTCTGCTGTGAAGTTCAGCTTGCTCTTCAGCAGTGCTTTTTGAATCATCGCCTCCCTAAGACCTTCTATCACCAGCAGATGGAGTAATTTAGGGTTTATGATTACTTTTTAATAATTACAAAATTCTCAATTCTAACAGCAATCAAAAATTCTGTACAGAATAACACTCAGTTAATCACTCTGGTGCAGTGAAGAGAACTAAAATTTACAACACATGGAAAGCACTCCGCCTTGGCAAAGCCTTGGCTCTGGGAATTACTAACATAGAAACCTTAACATTAACCAATAAAGAAGGATAAATTAATTATTAACAAAGTCTCACACAAACGAGAACAAAGGGAATAGTTTATTGAGGATATTCCAGAGAATAACTGGTTTAAAAGGCACTAAAATACAGGATGATATGGCAAGGTCGGTAGTATTTCTACTGATGCCAGGAAGCCCACTGGCTTCAGTTGCAGAAAGCGGTTACTGCAGTCAGACATTAAAGTTCCTAGTAACTGTGAAATTAGTCCCACCAGACTTCTCAGAGATAGCGAATTGAAACGCTGTAAATCAGTGGAGAACTGAAATAGTATTAACGCCCCGAGTAATGCAGACTGAGGAACAGAGCTTACAAATATTAAAATTTGACAGCAATTATTTGAGCTAGGGCCTTGGAGAAGCGCCTTTGAATTTCAGAACGAGATTCGAACACAAAGACATACAGTCCATGACAAGAGCACAGTGAGACCTCAGTAATGGAAAATACCACTACAGGACAAAAGCTCCGAGAGAACCAGACAGTGCAAGCAGAATGTGTTCAATAACCAGCAGAAAACAGCTGCACAGAGGTGCTTGCTAACATAAAATAGGATGCAAAGCCAAAGTGGAAAACAGCTGAGATGCAAGAAAAGTAAAAGGAGACAAGAACTGCCACATGAGTGGTGGTGACAGACGGCCTTGAAAGCAGGAAAAACTCCTCGAAGTATGGCCTTGGCGAGGGCGGCCGAGTGGAGGAGGGGTTGCACCCGAATGGCCGTGCCGAGGAGCGTCTGCGGAGCAGCACGATCCGAGCAAGACATGCCGCGGGGGGACAGGAGCGGAGCCACGGGGCGGGGGTGGGTGAGCTACGAGAAGAACGGGCACGAAGCGGAGGCTGGTGTCACACAAGCAAG
Source organism: Ceyx cyanopectus (assembly GCA_013401355.1). Taxonomy (NCBI): domain Eukaryota; kingdom Metazoa; phylum Chordata; class Aves; order Coraciiformes; family Alcedinidae; genus Ceyx; species Ceyx cyanopectus. The sequence continues at coordinate 25,771 of VYZU01040816.1, read as the reverse complement.
CAAGAAAACACAAAGCCTACATGTTTCCTAGGAAGAGAAAAAGTAAATAGGTAATGACAGATCGGGGACGGACCCATGGCAAGGAGCGCCGCGGGCGAGGCTGCAAGCTGCTGGGGGAAGGGAACGGGGAGGGAGACGGCACGGCACGGCACGGCACGGCACGGCACGGCACGACACGACACGACACGACACGACACGACACGACACGACACGACACGACACGACATGCCAGACCGATGCCGGCTGTAGCCCGCAGGCCTCTCCCCACAGCCCGGCTCGGCCGCGGTGTCCACGGCGCATTGGACGGCAACCCCGACCCTCGCGGGGAGTCTCCCCGCCTCCCCAGAAGTGCGCCCCCTGTCGGTCCGAGTGGCGGCGCATGCGTGGTGTCTTCCTTCCGGCCGCCATCTCGCTCCGCTCCGCGTGCTGCGCTGGGTTACGTGCCCTGCTCGCGGGTCGCGCCTTTCCCTCCCGCTCCGGTGACATCCCTTTGGCTCCGGGAAGGTACGAAGGAACCAGCGGGTGGGCGGCCGGGTGGGGTGGGGGGTGTTGTGCGACGGTGGGCGGCGGCGGCGGCGGGTGGGGGAAGGGAAGGCGGTTACGGTTTGGGCCGGAGGAGGGGGGGGTGCATTGCCTCTTTTCGCACCGTCCGGGAGGCTCCCTTTGCTGAGGAGGGGCTGTGTGGTGAGGGGTGGCGCGGAGCCCTTTCCTCTGGAGCCCCTTGCCCATCTGCCGGCTGCTGGGCCCGCTGCCGGCCACTTCCTGACCCGCCTTCCATGGGCGCTCTTGTTGCTTCCACAGATGAAAGAAACAATAATGAACCAGGAAAAACTCGCCAAGCTGCAGGCCCAAGTGCGCATCGGTGGTAAGGTAGGAGCCGCCTCCTCACCTCGCCCGCGGGTCCGGGTGTCCCTTCACGCACACCCCACCCAGCAGGAAGGGTTCTTAGAACTGGGTGGGGAAAAGCCTCCAGGACTCTCAGCTTGGCTTGACTGGCCTCAGGGGGGGCAGCGCTGAATCGGGGATCACTGGTCACTTCCATAGGCAGCGATAAGTGGTAGTTGAGCCTCTAGCTCTCTTTGGGTCCATAATACCGTATTACAGAGGGTTGTGGCCTATATTCTTGTACGGGCTGCTTTAGAAAGGGTCTACGATATGAAGTGAGTAGACCTTGCAGCACATGAGCTCAGGTGTAGTTTTCTTTTTAGATTGTAGAGGGCTATATTGCAAACTGTCATCAGAAATCCTTTAAAGTGTCCGTAGCTGATTGTTGTTTTTGTTGTTTTCTATTCTGTATTTGTCATACTCTTATATGGTAGACTACATGCACAGAAAGCATTTTTAAATTTTTTTATTATGTCAGAATTTATTGTATCTGTGATTACGTATAATGTGAAAATGTATGTTTAATATAGTCATATGTTAAAAAACATTTATGGTGTCAGTTTTAAGGCAAGAATTTGCTAGCAATTTTTATAACTTGAAGAAGTGTAAACACAATGTTTTAGAATCCAAAGTATTCAACATAACTCATGTTGATAGGGTTTCCAGGAGCCTTCATTCCCATGTTGAATTTTTTTTTTCCCCTTTAGCTGGAGTTTTGGGCAGTCTTAAGTCAGGGTTAATGTAGTAATTACCTGTCTTGATAATTTTGCATGTTTTTTTATATGGGTTACTAATTACGCAGGGAACTGCTGTATTATGTTGATTGTGTACATGTTATCAGCATGTGTTTATTGACTACAGAGGCTTTTAATGTTTGTCATGTAAGAGCATGCATTCAGATTACAGCTCTTACAACTCTTTAATCTGTACAGGTCTTTTAGAAACATTAAATGAATCTTAGAATTGGTCTATGAAATACTTCGAATGCCTGACCTTGTTGATGTGTTTGAGGTTTGTTTGTGTTTTTTGGAAACTATTACTGGGATTCTTCATGGCATTGTCACTGTAAGATGGGTGTGAAGGAGGCAAAAGGGGAAGAGTCTCATCTCCTGAGTAAAAATTAGTGCCTTTGGGAGAATTTAATGTTGTTGCAAGGCTGCAGAACTTAAAAACTAACTAAATCTGGTATTTTGGTGGAGGGCTGTTGTATAGCACTTTATGTGAAATTAGAGATTTTTGTACAGAATATAGGTATAACTATGGTTAGTTATATAATAATACAGGTATAAAGTTGTGGCTCTTCTTTCAAACCTTTTTAAGAGAAGTGGCAGATGAGTCTCTAATTCCATTGATGTATCCTGCTGTACCCACTTCTCTTTGTTATGCAGGTAGAGGGCTGTGAACAGCAGATCTTAGTATGATCAGCACAAAATTTGTTTAGTAAAATTCTGTAGTCTGCAGAAGCTTAATTCTGTGGAGGTGAAGTCAGCACCTGTCAATTTAAATTAAACTTTTGTTGTCTGAAGTTTGGTATCTGCTTATTATGGGTAAAAAGGAGATGCATGTTCCCCACATAGTCTTTGAGTCAAGGCATCTCTTTTTTTTAATTTATGGAGAGGTCTTTTGTCCAGAGAGATTGAATGTGTGCCTTATATGGCTCAATTCCTGGATATTCAAAGTATTAAAACCATTTCTATTATCTTAGTAGTTTTAAAATTAGTGTGTGCTAACCTGATAGTAGCAGGGAATGAATATCAGGCTTTCTAGACAAATGACTATAAACTGTTGTGGTCTTCCAAGTGTTAGTTTCATGTGTATTTTCCATTAACATTCCTCACTGTTTGTAACTGGATTGTTTTAGAGCTGTTATTGTCCAGACAGTTCGCTAACTTCCACAAGTTAACTCAAGGTATTGCAGCTATTTGGGCAGCAACACATCTCTTACTGCTAGCATGTGGCAGATGTGTAACTGGAGTGGGAAGACTTAGATGAGGAATTACAATGTGTCAAAAAGGAGCTTAGTTTCACCTATCCCTAGACACTGTCAGATTTTACTGAAGCCTGGTGATGGTGCAATCAAGCTTTCTGCTTTTTTTTTTATACCTATAAATAACTTCTCCAGGGAAATAACTGTCCCATATTATAAATCTAGAGTTCTGTGTCTGTAGGGAAAATTAACCTTTGCTTCTTTAGCTTGCTGAAGAGAGATGGTCTGGTATACTATGTATTTTTAAAAAAACATATGAAACTGTTTCAAACATGTAAACCAGTAAGATGGGATATGTCAATTTGGAGTAAAAAGTCGAGTATTTTAAGTTTTCTCCAATTTGTTAATGATGCATTTAACTTTACCACTGAAAATTAGCAAGATTTCTTTATTAAAAAGGATCTAGGGGGAAAAAAATTGTAAGCTTCAGAAATTACCTGAACTGTGCTCATTCTTTATGCCTATGATAATGGACAAGGGTAAACTTGCAGTTTTTCTTGTCTGAGATGCTACATAATCCCTGTAAGAATGGTGGAATAAACTTTATCCTAAAACCTCGTGCTTTTTGCATATGTGCAAAGTTTGCTTTGTAGCAAAGGAAGGACTGCTGCAGTGCTGCTGGAGGGGTGTCAGCTGTGTGCACTGTAATACAGAAGTAGAATTTTGCATGAAAGTTGATTTGTAGATGCCTGTAGAGTAGGTATACAGCCATGAGGATTACAGTTGGTGAAGAACTATCAAGTATTAATTGGTAACTTTTAATTTATTTTTTTTTTCTGTAAAGGGTACTGCCCGCAGAAAGAAGAAGGTGGTTCACAGAACAGCTACAGCAGATGACAAAAAACTTCAGTTTTCATTGAAGAAACTGGGAGTCAACAATATTTCTGGTATTGAAGAGGTAATTGCTTCAAAGAAAAAAAAATCTACATATGTATTAAAATCAGTTTCCTGATAAGTAACATCTTAAACAAGTCTGTAAATTACTGGTAGATCTATATTAATCTTTAAGGACTTCAGTTTCCTGTTAAATTGAAAAGTCTTGCTAACTCATTTCAAATACAGTATTTCTTTTCTTCCAGGTGAACATGTTTACTAACCAAGGAACAGTTATTCACTTCAATAACCCTAAGGTTCAGGCATCTCTGGCTGCTAACACTTTTACTGTCACTGGCCATGCTGAGACAAAGCAGCTGACAGAAATGCTTCCTAGCATCTTAAATCAGCTTGGAGCTGACAGTTTGACCAGCCTGAGGAGATTGGCAGAAGCTCTACCCAAGCAGCGTAAGTTGAAACTTGCATATGTTTCATGCTGGCAGATGACACAAGGCTTATATCTATAGCAGCAGTGAAATTCAGTGTACTCTTGCCATCTGCAAGCATATTATAAAATGCTTATAAATAAATGTAACTCTTAGATCTTATTTATAGCTCCAATGCAATGAAGAGTATAACCAAATAAACCAGAGACACCTGTCAGCATATCTTGCAGCTGGTCTAGGACTGGAAAGCTGAATCCAGACTTGATTTCCTGGTAGTTTGATTCATGTGGTTACCATATTTTAACAAACCTTGTTCATTAAAGCTAGAGTTCCTCTGGAAGAGTTATCTTTAAAAAAAAAAAAAAGAGACTTTTGTGTATGTCTGTTTTGACACTTTGAATGGAAACATAAGTTTGCTGCCTCACGTGTGGTGAAGGTATTTCTTGCATGGTTTTTTTGATAGCTAGCAGAGACAGTATTTGTAAGGAAACATGTTATAATTGCATTGTGTTTTGAATGATGTAGAGAACAGGACTGGTGTGAACATTAAGCTAAATACACCAGTTTCTTATTCCGTCCTTAAATTAGAAGAAGGTGATAACTTTATTCCTAAAACTGTGTGGGGTCAGTAGAAGAGAGACTTGGTATGTGTTGTTCAGAAAATCTACTGCTGCTGCAGGGTTAGGATTACGAGTGAAAGACAGGCTTGTTGATACTGGGAGTGTTCCTTAGTTCATTACCTGCGCTCTTCCTAATTTTCAGGAAGTATCTTAAGCCCATGGTTTCTAATATATGGAACATCCTAAAAACAGGGAATGTGAGAGATGCATGTAACTGTGTCTAGTTTCTGGTAGTTCTGAATTGGATTGGTTTTGCATGTGGGGTTTTTTTTCCCTGTTGTTGTTTAGTTTGTTTGGGGTTTTTTTTGTTTGTTTTTGTTTTGTCTGTTTTTTTTGTTGTTGTTTTCTTTCTGTGCTTTGCTGCCAATGAGACAGCCTCTATTTCTATTCATAAAGTTGGTGATACTTCCGTCCTGTCACCTTTCCTCTGAAAAATATCCTGATAGCAGTAGTCTTAAGGGATGGGATAAACTAATTCCTCCCCTCCGTGGAGCTCAGGTTATTCCTTCCTAATGTCACCTTGTGGCTTCCTTCTGGTAGTTGTAAAATTTGGGAAAAAAAATTAATAAAATAATGGAAGGATTTAAATGAAGGATCATTTAAATCCTAAATGATTTAAAATGATATAAAAGATGTGGTACTGGGGGACATGGTTTAGGGACACTGGTAGTGTAGGGTTAATGGCTGGACTTGATGATCTTGAAGGTCTCTTCCAGCCAAATCATTCTGTGATTCTGTGATCCCTAGTGGTCTGTATTCTCATAAGGTTGGTGTATTCTGGATAAGCTAAATTGTAAAGGTTTAATATTAGGGAAGCTTGTTTAAAGTGCTTGCTTTGTGTGACCTAGTAAATGTCTATTTCTTTCCATGCTGGGTGAATGCCAGAGGAGTTGCACAAAACTTTCCATTCAGCATTATCTACTCAATTTGGAAGCCTAATATTGAAGAGTGAAATGTCTGTGGTGATTGCATTTCCAGGTGCTAAAGTAAACTTAGTCTGGTCTTGGGGATGAGAGAGAATGCAGACAGTTTTGGAGGAAATAACATAATTTGCATTTCAAGTGTCGTATTTAACATTGAGATGCAATTAAGCTGTAGCAGCTTTCTGGTGCTAAAAAACAAGAGGGGTTAGAATTTACCTTATTCCAAACCTTTTCAGACCAAAGTTTATGCATTTCTCTGATTTTGATTCTCTAGAAATCAGGGTACATGTCTAGTATGAGCCCATCACTTTCTGCCTGCTTTTCTCAAAAAATGAGAAGGATTAGTTAGGATAAAACTGAGGTAATAGTATGAGGCTGCCTACCCTTGATAGTACAGCTAAGAATAGCAGTAAAAGTAGTGGCATGGACCACCCAAGGACCTAAGATACCTATCTCAGGATTATACTGCTGCAGTTTGACAGTTGCTCATTTCTCTGCTGCAGTGGATGTGGAGGAGTCTCACTAGCTCTGTCAAATGCAACAGAAATGGTTAAGAAACTGCTGAGTCTGCAGAGATGTAGAGCAGAACATATGGTTATCTCAACAGACCTAGCTGTAAAATGATGCATTAATTTCCATACTGTTCCCTGCTAAAGTCAGATGAATAGTATCTTCTAAGTACACATTCATGTGTGGCTTCCTGCACAATTATACCTCAGTTTTCTTTGCAGGTCTAGGATCATAAGATTATTTCTTTTCCCTAAAACTTGGTGATGTAAAGTGTGTAAACCTTGAGACACATGAAGTAGTCAATAAGCCAAACTGCTTTCAAGAGAAATTGGTAAAAATCAGTCTCTGTGCTTGTAGCTGAAAATTATTACTGTGCAAGGCACTCTGTATACCTGGATAGAAGATGGTGACTAGTACGCATCATCTAATTGCCCCACTGGGCTGTTTGAACATTATCAGTAAGACAGGGAATGTCAGCTTCCTAGGTTAGTAGAATACTTTTATTCAAGGAAGTGAACTGGATAGAGCAGTCAGCTCAGATGAGCAGTTTAGCTCAAAATCCTTGTTAATGTGTAAAAATACCCACAAAGCAAAACAACTCATCAAGATGCCTGTAGTGAGCTTGACTGATGTTTTTGGATTACTTGCTCTTGCAGCTGTGGATGGAAAAGCACCACTTGCTACTGGTGAAGATGACGATGATGAAGTTCCAGGTAAGAACAGGCATGCAGTGGAGGAAAAGGAAATTAATTTTGCTGAGAGATAACAAGTGTAATATATGATTGGGCTGAGGGTGGAATATTATTGACTTACTCTCTTGCTCAAGTCACAGAATTTCTGTGGGCAGATTATTTCACTATTATTTTCAGACACCATGAGAAAGTTAGTGGTTTGAGCTAGCATTTTTGTCCTGTGTAGAAGTAACATGCTAAGATAGTTATTTAATATTAAATGGGAAGAAACTACCTTCTCAGTATCACTTTGCTCAGTTGGGGGTATAATGACGTTAAATGCTCTTAGAATCATGCTTTATAGTGAACCTATAGCTTAACCTTCCTTGGTTAAACAAGAAGAACGAACCACGAAGCTCTTAGAAGTTATTTGGTCTTAATTTTAAAAGCTGAATGTTTTGTATGTAGTCCTTTGGTGGAAACAAAAAAATGACCAAAAAAAAAACCCTACCACCCAAACGTTTGACAAAGTGGAGGTGGGTCAGACTTTAATTTCAGCATTCTTCTTTTTCTAGATCTGGTTGAAAACTTCGATGAAGCTTCCAAGAATGAGGCAAACTGAACTAAGTGTCACTTTCTGAATAAAATAAAAACTTGAAAAAGCTACATGGAGCTGCTATTTTATATTGTGACTGCTTTTATTCTATTTCCTGATGAGATCTCAAGATCTGTGATACTTGGAAACTCCTTGAACCTGCAGCTTTAGTTACTGCTTGTACACAATATTATTTTTGTGGCCTGACTGAACAAACCCATGCTTTGAAATGAGTCTGATTGCTAATGAATCTCTGCCTAGACACACTTTTTAAGTAACTTGTATACAAGCAAAACCCCACTTTGAATGAACTTTGACATACAATAAAAATATAGAATAAACTTTCTGGTGTGGCTTCTTGTCGGAAAAAGGGGGGGGGGATATGTCCGTAAATACTAAACAATCATAAAATATCCTGCTTTTCTGCAGAGCATTCTCCTTTTGTTGTGTTCGAAAATCGGTTTCTAAAAAAAAATTGGTGTGCATTGAGCACATGCAGTTGAATATTTTGGACTTAATCGGTGAATTCATGATTGCAGGTCAGAGGTATATACACTCAAGTCCTTTTTGTAATATACTGAATTTGAGAAATAGATCTGTATTTCAGAAACAGTTATTGGTGCTTTAATATAACAATGTACAAGTTGAGAGACAACTTTGAACAGTGAAGTTGAACAGCAGCAAGCTGTTGGCGTCTTGAGTGAAATAGATACTAATGTAATTTTTTTTATCCTCCTTAAGTGTTTAGTACATATTTCCAGGGTGTAACTTTAATGAGTTAACTTACACTTCTCCAGTCTTTTTATTTTACCTGAAAATGTCATATGTGGGGGAATGAAGTATAGGAAGGGGGAAAAACCTTAATAGAAATAAGTCTCTATGTAGCATCTTCAGATCTATTAACTAAAAATTATATTTGGATGTTTCAGGATTGGGTTAGAAGAAACCTCCTCTGCAGACCAAACCCCCAGCTCTCCCAGCCAGCCCTCCCAGCATAGCTGGGGCTCTTCTGGCAGTGCTCCAACAGGTCCTTGTCTCTGCTGTGCTGAGGACTCCAGAGCTGGACCCAGCCCTGCACTGGGGTCTCCCCAGAGCCCTGGGAGGAGAGGGTCAGGATAACCCCCTCCTCTGCTGCCCACACTGCTTTGGGTGCAGCGCAGGGTGCCAGTGACTGCTGGGTGCCAGTGCATGGGGCTGGCTCCTGTCCAGTTCTCACTCCCCAGGGCTGCTCTGGGTCTCCTCTTCTGCCCTGCTGGGCTCTCTGAAATCCCTTTCCTGTCCCCTTGAAGGTTTCTGGAGGTGGAGCAGACCATGCTCAGCAAGACTTTCCACATGCTGGCCTTTTTGTACCCCTACCTCTTAAACAGCATCCCCCTCTTCTACCCATTTTCCCTGCACCAGTTGCTTGCTCCTGGGTTGGAAATATATGCTGCTCCATCTTAGTCGAAATATGTGGGAAAAACAGGGCAGCTGGTTTGTTTTGGTCTGGTTTGGTTTGGGATTTTTTCTTTTCTGGAAAAAAAACCCCAAACCAACAAAACTTTGACAGGAAAAGAGATTTTGTTATTTTTTTCCTGCACCTATTGCTAGGCAGATTCCTTCCACTTCAACGCAGCTCCAGCTCGTGCTGGAATTTTAACACCTTTTGAAAGCTTTAGGTTTTCCAGCTCCTAAACTGGATCGGGGTAGGGAATCTGCAGTGGGAATTTCAGGGACAGGAGGGGTGGGGCTGGGATTTGCATGGAAAGGAGGGTGTTTGCTGAGCCCCGGGTCCCGCAGCTCATGTCACAGAGTTGGGTGAGGCACTGGGGGCTCAGGGAATGGTGCCACCTTGAGCCACGTGTTGTCCCCTCCTCTCCCTCCGCGGTGTCTCTGCAGTTGTACCACTTCGTGGCCGAGGGCTGCACTGAGCCTGCCATTCCGGGACACTACAAGCACACTGGCTTTGCCTTCCTCACCTGCTTCATCTTTGGCAGCCACCTGCCAGAGAGACTGGCACCGGGGCACTGTGATTATATTGGTTAGTGATGAAAAGGGGGCCTGGGGTTGTTTTCATTTTCAGGGAGAAATATCATTAGTGGCCCCGTGACTCCCAGAGATTAGAACACGTTCCCTACTGGAAATGTGAAATGAGATACACATGAGATAGAGCACTTGCAGAATTCCAGTGGGGTGGAACCTCTGGGGATGATCTGGTGCCATCCACCTGCCCCAGGAGGGTCACCCAGAGCAGGGCCACAGGGAGTTGGGAATCTCTCCAGAGAAGGAGACTCTATAACCTCTCTGGGCAGCCTGGGACAGGCTCTGACACCCTCACAACAAAGAATTTTCTCCTCCTGGGTTCCATTTTGTTCCTGATGCCCCTCGTCCTATCACTGGGCACCACTGACTAGAGTCTGGCCCCATCCTCTTGCCCCCCAGAGCCCTTTAGCTCTTGCTCAGCATTGATCAGCTCCCCTCTCAGGCTGGCCTTCTCCAGCTGAACAGCCCTATGGCTCTCAACCTGTCCTGGGCACAGAGATGCTCCAGCCCCTCAGCAAATTCCCAGCCTCTGCTGGACTCTCCAGTAGCTCCTTGTCAGTTTTGAAGTGGGGAGACCAGAACTGGGCCCAAAACTCCAGAGGTGCCCTCTCTAGGGCAAAGCAGAGGGGCAGGGAGTAGGCCATCATGATGGACATGGCTGAGCAGCACCAGCAGCCCCCAGGAGTCTCCTCTGCCCTCCCCTCTTAAGCTCCTGGGCCCCATGGCCATCGGCGTGGCCTTCAGCCTGGCCGTCATCAGGCTCCGCTCCCTCTGCCTGCGCTTCATGCCAGAGCCTCTGTGGAGGGAAAAACCTCATGGACATTAGAGTTCAGGTCTGGAGGGTACTGGAGCTGCTCCTGGGAAGGGACCCTAAACAGCACGTGTGGTCTGTGGAGGAGGAGGAGGAGGAGGAAGGGGAGGAGTTTATTCACCTATGCTGTCTGGGAGAAGGTTTATTCCATGTTTTACCCAAGAGAGCAGCATGTTGCACTGGGGTTTGTACATGGAGCTTTAAAGCAGGCAACAGATTCTGAAAGTGTTTTTTAATCTGGTTGCTTTTTCAACACCAGAACTTTTTTAAAAAACCTTAATATTTTCTTATTTTTATAGGGTGTTTTTTGGTCTGAAAAAGGGAGAGAAGTGCTCATGCTTTCCAAAGCACTAGGCATTTACCAGGGCTGCCTTAGGGGGGGATTCAGGGAGGTGAGTGAATATGGGCGACACAGATGTCCTCATGGTGAAAACTCAGCTCTCCCAGGGGTTCCCTCGCTGAGGTTTTCACCTTGAAAGGGTCATTGTTTTGGAGAGGAACACCTCAGACTCCCACGTTACAGCCTTACACTATACCCAAGTGCCTGGCAGGTGTGGGATGGGGAGAGACAACAGTTTGCCTGTGTTTGAACTCCAGCGATATTGAATCATTACCCAAAGAGTTATTCCAGAAGAGCTCTCTGTAGGACAACCCTCCAGAATAGCTTTGGTATTTTTTTTAAGGGTTGGGTGGGAGTGTCTCATTCCAGTGCATAGAGAAGCTGTGGGAAATAAATTCCCACGTAAGAGCTGAGCACCCCTGGCACACGGGACATGACTGCCCAGCATGGGGGACACCCTCCCTCCATCCCTGCACCAGCCACCTCTGCCCAGTTCTCCCAGCTGGGCTGTTTTAACCTCCTTGGTGCCACCAAAGGTGAGCAGAAGAAAAAACACCTGAGGAGATGTGGAGTTGCTCAGAAGCACTGGCTGTGTTTATCAGCTGGGGAGCCATGTCCTGCAGGAAAGGTGTTCCACAGATCCATAAAATCCCAGGGGTTGGAAGGGATCTTAAAGATTATCTGGTTCCAACCCCCCTGGCATGGGCAGGTCACCTCCCACTAGAGGTTTGAAACCTTGCAGAGGGTGATGGCTGAGAAATTCCCACATCCAGACTTCCTCACCTACCAGAGATAGTGTCCTGGAATGACCCCTTGGTCTGGGGATGGAGCTATCACCCCTGAATTCTCCTGTTTCTGCTCCCACACGGAGAGAAATGTGTTTCTTCCCAGGATTGAACGGGAGGGGGTGTCTGGGGAGAAGAAAACACCTGCTGAGCAAGCAGTGGGGGTGGGGCGATGTGGGGACAGGAGCTGGAACAGCCACTGACACTCAGGGGAGGGTCAAAACCTGTCACTTAAAAGCATTTCCAGGGTGCACCAGCACTTGGTCCTCTCCTCCCTTTGCTGCTGGCTCTGGATTAGGCAGGAGGAGGAGAAAGCTCTGGAGGAAGCCAAGGGGTCTCAGCCTGGTCTGGGGGTGTGAGAGAGGGCAGAGCTGGGCCGCTGGCTCTGGGGACAGAGCTGGCCATGTTGGATTTCTCCACAGGTACAGGAAGGTGGGAGGTGGCTGCAGGGGAATGTTGTCCAGCTTCTAGATAATAATACGGGTTATCATTTGTTGGTGCAGAAATTGTTTTTGGGGTTTAATCACATCTTCAAGGGACATCTGATGCACTTTGGAGTGACAATGGCTCATTAAACAGATGAGGGACAAAAAATCTTTAGGAAAAAAAAAAAAATTAAGGCTTTCTTTGGAAAGCCAACCAAGGGTTTTATTCGTATTTATAAGCACTGGAATGTAATAGTTTATTCAATTTATTTCATTCAAAAGGAAGAAAATTCCTCTAACCATTGCACTGATACACGCTACCAATTCCTATAGTGTGATAAAAAATATAGATATTATCTGTGGGAAATTAGTCATTCAGAGCTAATTAATCATGGCAAAGCTCATTTATCCTGAGTGGAGTCTGGCTCTGTGTGCGGGACGGGATTGGAGGGCCTGCAGCATCTCCATGGCTTGGCACATTCCTTCCTGGTCTTTGGGATTTGGCCTCTCAGCCTGGAATAATTGGCAGAAAAATAACACTGAAAAATATGAGGTGGGTCTTTTCTATTCCCACAATACCTCCGAGGGGGTGTCTGGTGGATTTGCAGCAGCCAGGTTTCTTCAGCTGGAGCTGGGCCTTCAAAAATCTATTTGATGTACTAAATTTTATTCACAGAAAGAAATAAAAGCTGTGTCAAATCTCTCCCAGTCAAGAGCACGGGGTATTTATTTCCTGGAAGGTGTTGTTTCCTCGCGTGGCTGTGCCCAGCCCAAAGCAAATCCCACCCAAAACCATGAATCCCAGAACGGCTCTCCTCTCTGGGTGAGCAGATGACACCCTGCTGATGGACACGGGAAATTCTGGTGTCTGTGGGGTTCCTCTGGGTTAAGGCGAATCTGAATATTCCTAAGAATGCTGAATCCAAAAGATACTTTTCTGGAGACTGTGACACATAAGGTAGGTTTAAAGGAGCTGGATGGAGGGGATTGTGCAGGAGTGAGGACTGGCTGCTGGGAGAGCTCTGCTGAGGGACTGGGGTTGTTCAGCCCGGAGGAGGTTGAGGGGGAGACCTGTAGATCTGCTGTCCAGGGTTAAAACCCAAGTTAATTCATTTTGGTTTACCCCAGTTTCCTCGTTTTGTCTTTGTGCTTTTCCCTGAGGAACTCTGGGCTCCTTTAGCCAGGTTCTTTATGTGCTTTCCACCATTAAGCATTTCCTTCAAGCAAGGGATTATCTGATTTACCTGCGGGCAGGTGGCACCTTAGCCCAGGGAGGCCCTGGCACAGGGACCTTCCAGGATTACCTTCCCTCAGCCCCTCTTTATTCACACCAAGCAGATAAAACAGACTCAGCCCGGGGACCCTGAACCCTGGGCCCTCCACTCCAGCGACACCTTGTCCCCGACCCTGATCGAGCTCATGGCGGGTTGGCAGGGGAAAAAGCGGACCCGAGGGTGGGCAGAGGCCCCGGGGGACACCCCGAGCCCTCAGTGCGGTGGCTTCGGCGCGGGGCAGGGTCTGGCTCCATCCTCCAGGCGCAACTCTGGGCCTACCCCGGCGGAAGCACCCTCAGCCCGTCTCCGGGGATCGCTACAGGCCGCAGCGAGGCCTCGGGGTTCCCTCCGGGCCCGGGTCTCTCTTGGCTCCGGGGATCCACTGCCGGCGGCTCCGGGTCTCCCCGTGAGGCATCCCGGGATCCAACCGGCTCCAGCAGGGGGTGCCCGCGAGCCTGGCCGTATCCGTCGACGTCTCCATAGCAACGCGGTGCGCTGTGGTGTGAACGCAAAAGCGCTGCGTGATGACGACAGCCACCGGCTTGCGCGCTGGTTGGGCTGATTTGAATTAAGAGAGCGCGCAGCGGTCGCACTCAGCAACTCGGAGCTCTCTTCGGTTGTGGTTGTCCTAGCCCCGCGACATGAAGACGGCGTAAGGCGCCTTCTCACCTCCTGTCCCGCTTTGCTCGGTGGTGGGGGCCAGGCTGGGCCTGGGTCCGGGTCCGGCTCCAGGTCCGCCCAGTCCAGCCCGCTTCTGTCGTGTGGGGCCGCCCGACCCTCTGGGGCCTCTCCTCACCGGCTCCTTCCTTCTACCAGTAAGGCCAGGACACCGCGGAGGCCGGCTCAGAAGAAGCCGTGGAACCCCACCCTGAGAGTTCCTATGGGGATGAGTGCGGGGCCAGGTTACGGTTCCCTTCCCAGGGAGGGAGGGGCTCGTCTTGGAGTCGACGTTCTGAGCTGCTCTGAGGGACGACGTGCCTGGTTCCCCTCGCTTCTCCAGGTGTAGTGCAGGGTGTGGCCGCTCAGACGCCCGAACCAGGAATGCTGCATCGAGGTGATAAACGAGACCATGATGCAGATCCACCCCCACCGAGGGATACAGGATAATCCGCAACGGGGAGTACCGGGAGGTAACGGAAACCTAGGGCCTTGGAGCTGTGATTGGTTGTGAAGGGCTGCCTGGAATTAGGGTATCAGCTTATTTTCCCTGCTGTTGATGTTTTCCTCTGTCTCGTGGTATCTCTCGTAGTCTGCAAATGAGTTTGTGCTTTTTGAAATGCGAATTTTTAAAGCCAGCAAACCACCTAGAGCAAGGAATGTACCATAGCCATCAACTATATCCCCTCTGTATAAAAACGCTTTCTCAGGCAGAAAGGGATCAATTTAAAACCAAACCAAAGCTGTCATCTCCAACAGCAGGTCAGGGGGGATCCTACTGAGTTCAGAGATTTTCATAAGCTGGTAATTTTAGTGAAAAGTCACCAAAGTAATAAAAATGATGAAAATGGACAACTGGAAACTGTGGTTCTCCTGGGAAAAAAACTGGAGTTTTAAAGCAAAATGCTTAACAGCTGTTTAGGTGATGGTGGGAAGGTGTGAGTTGGGAGATTCTCCAGTGTGGGGGGTATGAGGCTGATAGGAAGGGGTTCTAAGGTATGAAATGATGAAACTTTTTGAAGCAAGGGGGCTCTGGAGAGGAAAACTGAAGGTTTAGAACTGTTTTGTGCTTTTCCTTCAGACACAGTACTCATTTAAAGAAGTGTTTGGCACCCTCATTGTTCAGAAGAAGGTTTTTGATGTGGTGGCCAAACCTTTAGTGGAAGATCTCATTTGAGGGAAAAATGGTGAGTACTTTTCCTCTGCTCTTTCATATGTGCCAACTATGGTTTCCTATGTGGCTGTAATTGCTGATGGCTCAGGATTTCTTAGTCTGTTGTCTGTAGTTGCTGTCAGTGAGAGGTGTATCCAGAGGGACCTGCTCAGGCTGGAGAAGTGTTCAGGAGGTTCAACCAGGCCAAGCACAAGGCCTTGGACCTGGGTTGGGGCAACCCTCAGTACCAACCCAGTCTGGGAGTGAAGGGGTCAAGAGCAGCCCTTCTTTCTGTGTTCTGAGGAGACGCCCCCTGCAGGGCTGGGTCCAGCTCTGGACTCCCCAGCACAGCAGAGACAGGGACCTGTTGGAGCAGGGCCAGAGGAGCCCCAGCAATGCTGGGAGGGCTGGAAGCCCTCTGCTGGGACACCAGGCTGGGAGAGCTGGGTGGGTTCAGCCTGGAGAAGGTTCCAGGGACTTTCTGGTGACCTGTCGGAAAGATAGGGACAGAGTTTTGAGCAGTGTCTGTTGTGACAGAACAAGGGGTGACGGTTTAAACTAAAATAGGGAGATTCAGACTGGGGAGAAGGATAAATTGTTGGTGCTGAGGGTGGTGAGAGCCTGTGCCAGGCTGCCCAGAGTGGTTGTGGCTGCCCCATACCTGGCACCATCCCAGGGGAGGTTGCAGGGCTCTGAGCACCCTGCTCTAGTTGCAGATGTTCCTGCTTCCTGCAGGGGGGTTGGACTGGATGACCTCAAAAGGTCCCTTCCAACCCAAACCAGCCTGGGATTCTATAAACAGGGGTATCTCAGAGTCTGGCTGCCAGAAGCAGGAATATTTGCTGAGGATCTGTTTGCTCTGTGCTTGGCAGTTGGGATGCCTGAGCCTGTTGCCAAGGCGAACTCAGTTCTTCTAAGTGCAAACCTGTGTGATGTAGAGGCACCACCATCTGGGTGATCAGGGCTGTTGTTTGTTTAAACAGAGTTTCTGGCAGGTCCTTCTTGTTTCTGCCAGTGCTGTTGGCCATCAGGGCCATGCTCCAGTGTGAGGCATCATGCTCTTTGCAAAGGCCTGTAACCTGCTGGCGAGAGCAGCTCTTCAGGGCCTTTATTCTGAGGCTGGTTCCTGTGATTTCTGGTTAATGGAGCTGGAAGCCTGCAGGATTTCAGCAATTCCAGCCATCTGCTTCCCTCTGGGAGGGGGCTGACAAGCAGTGAATGCCCTGCTCTGTGAGCAAGAGAAGAACCTTGGTCAGTTTGCTTGGCTTCTAGATCCTTAGCAAGGCAGCATTTGTCAGGAGTACTGGACCGACTTGGTGTTTACCTCTTGAGGTAACAAATTCCTGCCATGATGGGCTGGAATCCGCAGCTAATGCTGTCCAAAATTCCTGCCAGATCTGAATCGTTAAGAGTTTCTACTGGCAAAAAGTGTAGGCTCTGGACTCTGTTGCCTCAGTTGATTGGATATTCATGGCATTAATTGGCTGCAGCCTCTGCTGAGTAATGAAAAGCAGAATAATAATACACAGGCTCAACCCTGAAAGCACAGAATACTATAATTATTTTGGTTGGCAGAGACCTTTCATATCATCCAGTCCAACTGTTCTGCCAGCACTGCCAGGGCACCACTGACCCATGTCCCTCAGCACCACAGCCCCATGGCTTGGAACCCCCTCCAGGGGTTATGGGGACTCCACTCCTGCCCTGGGCAGCCTGTGACAGCCCTGAGTAGCCTGTGACAGCCCTGGACAGCCCTCAAGAGGAAGAAATTGTTTCTCGGCTCCAACCTAAACCATCCCTGGGGCAACTTGAGGGCAGTTCCTCTTGTTCTGTAGCTTGTTCCTTGGGAGCAGAGCCTGAACCCCCCCCTGGCTCCACCCTCCTGTCAGGAGCTGTCAGAGCCAGAAGGTCTCCCCTGAGACTCCTCCTCTCCAGGTTCAACAAGCCCAGGTCCCTCAGCTGCTCCTCACCAGACTCATGCTCTAGACCGTTCCCCAGCCCTTTTGCCCTTTTTTGGACATGCTCCAGCACCACAACACGCTTGTAGTACAGACACAGATGTTATCTCTATATTTTTTAATATTTTTTTTTTTAATGTGTGTTCCAGAAGAATGGAGAACTTGTTTATTTGGGCACAAGGAAGACTTTAAATACTGGTCTTAACTTTGCATAGCTGGAACTTCCAAGAGGATGGCTAAACTTCATAGTTGGAAGTTTTCAGTGTTATAGCCCAGATCACTTCCATAACAGAGACTAAACTAGGATAGGACACTCAACTACAAGCCTTCTGTTGTCCCTAGAGCAAATAATTCTGGAAGTGGAAATTCATCCTGACTTTTGGAGGATAAAATTCGCCTTGTGACTGAGAAAAGGTGGAGTTGTGTCTGACTTGCCAAGCATGTTTGTCATGGTGTAAGTCTTTGCTGTTGGGAAATGGTGGAGGATCTTGTTCAAGCCAGGAAGCTCCTGTGGTTTGAGGTACGACCTCTCATCATGTCTGATGAGAGCATGACAAGGCTGAAGTCAGGTACAAGAACTTACAATTTCAGTAACAATTTCAGTTTGTGTCTCAGTTTCCTTTATCAGCAAATTGCACTTTCAGCATTGAATTAATTTTAAAAGTACTTTAAATGATTCATGGCAATAAGGTAGAAAAAGTAACTGTGAATTTGTGTTTAGAAGTGAGGATGGTGGCGAAGCTAATTGACCTGTGAAAGGTAAACAAATTCTACAGTTGTTTACCACACTTCCTGTTGAGTCAATAAATGTGCAGATTTTTTTGAGAAATAAATATGTTGCCCATTCTGTGATTCAAATATGTAAGTACTTAGAAGTGCTTCCTCTAAGCTACTGTAGCCCTAGCTCGTGTAATGTTTCATACTGGTTTCTGTCTTGCAAAGTGACTTCTTATTTTGCTTAGCTGATCTAGACAGTAATGGCCTTTTCCCTGTGAAGACATATAAAATCCTTGTGAAAATGTTGTCTTTGAAATGCAGAACAATGCTAATCCAGTGATAAGCAGCCATGTGACATATCTCTGGAAGTCTTCATGCTAGCTATGCTCCCAACCAGAAATACTGGCATATCTGCATCCCCAAGCTGTAACTGAGGATCAAGATATGATCAAAATGTGCTCTTGATTAGAACAGATTCTAAATGGAAGTAGTTCTCATTGGAAATTTGTAGTAGTCTTTATGTTTAATACTTAAATGCTCAGTCTTAGACTCAATGCTGTGATTATTTTCTCTTATTAAGGAATTCAGTTATGATCTTCCTAGTCAGTCATTAACTGCTAGAAACTGAAATAGTTGTATTGATGTTTCTCAGTATCTTGAACTACTATGTAAACCATACTGTAATTACAGAATTACAGATTCACGTCTGTAGCTTGCCCAAGGAAAATGTCTTTATATCTCCATTCCAAACATCTTGGACAATAGAGAAGTGAAAACAGATGCCTGCATTTCTATTGAAACAAAGGTTTGTTAGAGCTTTTTATTTTTTAAAAGCTAAGATAATTTTATTCTGTCACATTAAGCTTTGTAACAGTTTGTCTCCAATGCAGTAATAGTAATACTAGTACTAGTAAGGTTTTGGGTTTTTTTAAATCATTTTTGCAACAAATTTTTTAGAAATATCTTCATAATGGTTCATACGCTTCAAGGGCCTTGATCTGGTTTAAGATCAGTATATTATAATAAAAAAAACCCAAACAAACAAAAAAAACCCCTCGCAACCATTAAGAGCCTCTTAGAAGACTGTGATATGTGTTTTATTAAGCCGATGTGCATATATAAAATTGAAAAGCTCCCTACTATGGTTTTAAAATAAAATTGAAGATCTAGAAGGCTTCTTGAGTTATTATAGTTTGATTTTTTTTCAAGTCTTCTGAGTTTAAGATTGTGTCTGTTAGGAGATATTCCTAGTGAGAATTTCAGATAATTAGTAGTGCATGTTGAGCATATTTGATCAAGGAGGGTCACTTGAGTTGGTTTGAAATGTTTACAGCTCAATACCTCAAATACCAATACATTTTAATCCCCATTTGATGGGGATGTAGAGGAAAAATTGTGTAGTTCCCACTTGCTTTGTGAAACTTTGTGCTAGTCTTTTTTGTGGGTGGAACAATTGTATAGACATTTCACCTTCCCTAACATGGTTTCCTGTGTCTCTGCTGAAAACTGAGTTGTCACATGATAGTACAGAAAGACTAACAAAGGACATTTGAAATTAAGATAATATATTTGTTGTCAGTGCCAGTAGAAGAATTAAAAGAAAACCAAGATGTGATCAGTAAAGCAGCTAAGAAAAAAGCTTGTGTGTCAGTGTTCTAGGTGGTGGAAGGTGAGTGGAGGAAATTGGTATTTATCAAGGAAGGTGGGGGGAGTGTTGGAGAAGCCAGAATGTGGAAGCTGATTGATCATCCTGTTTGTGAGAATGGATTTGAACAAGTTATGAAACTGAATAGTTAATATTCATCACAGATAGGAAAGCCTACAGGAAGTCTGTTGATGACAGATTACAACCTTAAGTGACTGGCAAGCTGGTGGTATAAGTAAGGAGAGATTTTTAACCCAGGTATTTTAAAATGCTGACAAGAAGGCAGCATAACGTGTCTTGGGCTTACATATGTACCTATAATGTGCCTCCTGCTTTTTCCAAGCTATTCTTTACTCCTTTTCAGAGCTATAATTTCAGCTGCATCTAGCAGTTTGTGAGTTGCTGAAAAAGTTTACCACTGGATCTGATAGCTGAAATATCCTGGTCTGTAACAGAGATTGGACTCTGGGAGGAAGTCCAGTGGAGCTGACAGTGTAGCTGAGTCAAGCTTACTGAGATCAACAGCCTATATAGCATGAGGGAGTATCCTGATGAGCTTGACTGTGAGTCAAACTCAGTAACTTTAAAGGTGGTTAAAAGGTAGATGCATCTAGAAGGTCTGAGAATCAGGAGTATAACTATTTCTGGTATTCAAATCAACTTGAAGTTGTGATTTCTTGGTAGCAAAAGCTACTTGCAGTCTCTTCATGAAAGTCTTCAATTGCTCTTAATATTCTAGCTTCATACATAGGTTATCGTTAGAGAATAATGTTACTGAGTAGAAGAAAGGCAGGTTATGTTCTACAGTTACTGTACTGTCTTGCTATAATCTGGTTGGTTGGTTGATTTTCTGTTTGGTGAGAGATTTAACAGACACTACTTAAGTTTTTTCTTTACATTGCAGTGAGGGTATCCTGGCAATGAAAGACATTCTAATAATGTCTGTGCAGTGCAGGGATTAATAGTACATTTACAAATGAGTTGCAGCACAACCTTTTGCCTTACTAATGAATCTGATCAAGTCATGGATTAATTAGTGTTGTAATGGTATGAGCATTAATCATTATTTTTATCCTTTATTACCTGTTATGTAGGTGGAAGGCACAATTCTAGGACATCTTACTGCTATTCAGATCCTGGGCTGGTTGAAGGTCAGTGATCATGTAACAGTGTTTTTGATTTTTGTAGCAATAATCAATATTTGCAACACCTTTCTCACACAGTCAGGGATTTGATGTGCTATGCAGGATATTGGCAGATAACTGTGGAACTCTCTGCTGCATTTGAAATCCCTATTCTGTGTTTCTGTTAAGCATGAAAAAAAGATTGTTTTATGTGGGGTTTGTTTTTGTTTTTTTTGTTGTGGTTTGTTTATTTGTTTGGTTTTGTATGTGGTTTGTTTTTTTTTTCCGAGCTGAAAAAATGTAGATATGGGTCGTGCCCTACTCTCCCCAGTTTTAGGATACATCTGGAGTTGAGTTGAATGGGTCTTACTTTCTCTGGCTGGAGACCTGTACAATTGCTTATGGAACTGCACTTGAGTTAATGTCTATCAGGCTTATGCTGGAGTCATATAAATTTCAGCTGTATACATCTGACCATCTCCTGTTTCACATTCTGTAGCAAGTGTTTGCACCTGCGTTTTATCACTGAGCTTAAGAATGTGCAGTGAAGTAAGTAATACTTGAAAGTGTTGGAAGCAACTACTGAAACAGGAGGAACTTTGGGTTTAAGCTATTTATTTTACCTCCAGCAACTGACTCGGGCAATTGCAGTAATAGAGTATGAGTTGAGGGTCAGATCTCTCTGCAGTAGCATTTTGTGAGCTGCTCTTATTCAAGCTGCTCCTAATGACTATGTATAAGTAAGACTACTTCCACCTTGAAAGACCTAACTGAGATCTGGGAGGGCTTCTTGCATTCTTACGTTGAGACTGTACAGGACAAAGGTAATGTGAAGGTGGTTGTGTAGGCCAAAATCTACATCTGTAACATTAGTGTTTGACATTGACATATGTGGCATTAGACACCCGTGGAGTATAACTGGCAGTCACAGTACAATGGTGTTGGTAATGCATGTCTTAAGAACTTCCTTGTCTTCACTAGTGTTGCCTCTGCAGGACTAGCAGAGGCAAAAGTGGTAATGCTTCATTATAGCCACTTATGTTAGCAATGTGGCTGTGATACACAGTGAGCAGTCTTGAATGGGTAGGAACCATTTTTTGCAATATTAATTACAATCAACTAAGTTTTAAGGACTTCTGCATTTGTGCTGATTACTAACTTTGTTTGGCTTCACCTATACAGGTCTGTCAATGCAGATTTTGCTGTGTTATAGTTGGGAGAATCATTTGTCCTTATCAGGCACAAGTCTTCTGTAAAGTTACGGTGAGACAGACACTACCTCAAGGCTCTTGATCCCGTAAAGGTAATGTGAACATGAGTGTTTGTAGGATTAATACTTAAACCAAAATTGAGTTGAAGTGAAAAACAATGGAACAGTTGTGGCATCAGGCTGTGAGGCTTATTAGTTTGAGGTCTTTCTTACTAGTTTTTGTCCCTGAGACAGTTGTCATCCAAAGCAGCAGGGAAGGGTTAATTCTAACAAACATTTCTTTCCCTTCTGGCTGCTTTGTACCATTTAGGAATCAGGAGATGGTGCACTCCTTTCTGGTTTAAGGAAGTTCCTAAACAGCATGAAACCAGCATAGCCAGCTCATGCAGCTGGGGTTTGCCTTCAGCATATGTTGAGGGCAGCATTTGGATAAACAATCCCCATGTACATCTGCAGAATTTCATGCTCCAGTAATTCCTACCCGGGGGTGATGATCTTTAAGATTTTTTTTGTGTGTGGTTTTTATACTCTTTGTAGAAGCTGGAGTAGCCTACAGGTCTCAGGATTCACCAAATAATCTTTTTCTACCAGCATGCAAAATTCAGACTTGCTTAGATGTGACCTTATGCATGTACACACTGGTGTTTAGGCTGACCTCTGTCAGGAACTGTAGACTAGATGGATTGTCATTCTGCCTTAGTGTGTCAGCCCTCTCACCTGCCCATTGTATTTGTTCCTCATATAGTGTAGTCCTATTTTAATTATTTGTACGTTGAAAATGAAATGCTGTTTTTTTCAAAACCTGGAATTGTTTTTGCTTTCACTTTTTCAGTTATGTCCCATCTTGGTAGCTCTCTTGTTTCATCTGGAAATACAGTGTATTTGGCAGATGTACTATGTAAGTTAAAAAAAGGGGGACCTGAGCCTTCAAGGATATACCAATGTATTTTCTGGGAGGCTGTGGATCTTCTTGAAACCTTCAAATTTTAGGTGAGCTGAAAACCATAACACTTGTAAACAAAAGCCTATCTGGAGACAATGGTAATGTTGTTATATCTGTGATATTTGTGAGACATTTTACCACAGTAGCTAGACAGCCATTATTGTAATGAATTTTCCAAATATAACTGTTTTGAGTCCTTCAGTTTATAACATTTAAGATAATCTAGGTGTAGCCTAATGACTACAAATGTAGGGTGCAGTGATAAAGAGTTTAGACAGATCTTGCCTATTTTTTGACTGTGCTAGAAGTGTGGCTAAGCACTGGCACATCAAGTTGGCCTGCAGATTCCATATAATCCAGTGTCCTCTAGATGACAATAATATAGAAAGATTGAGTAAAGTGATTGGATAATATGATAGGTCCTTCTGAAATACAAGTGGTGTAATACTTGGAGTTTCTGTGAAAATGATACTACCCTGTAAGCTGTATTTTCTGTTTGAGACAGAAGTGCTGATGAGCTAGAAAAACTTGGGCTGTGAAAAGCATGTCATGTGGCTGTTTTGATTTCAGTGCTGAAAAAAAAGAGCACATGCAGTTCATTTACATAACAAATAAAAACAATATTCCCCACAGTGAAGGTCAGGGTTGTTTGTTGGGTGGTGGTTGTTGTTGTTGCAGGTTTTGTTGTTTGTTTTTTTTCTTTTGCCCAGAGGATTATTCAGAGATTACTTAGGCTTCTTCTTGCAGGAAAGGGACAAGCTGTACAGCACAGTCCCACGGCTATAATCCACTTTATTGCTGTGCCCATTTTATCTCTCTCTTTCTGTTGGTCTGTGCAGCCTTCCCAGCTGATTTCTGTGTGCGTGGTTGGCTTCATCAGCGCTCATCTGCTGAAGATTGACTGTCGTGCGTTACAGTCCTGTATGCCTAGAGAGCTGCTAGCTTACTGTGGTGACAAATCACCCTCAACAGAAAGATCTATTCAGACGTCATTCCTAGGACTAACCCCTAACAATATCTTTGATCTTTCAAGTTCCGAGTGACTGGATTTCTAATTCACCCAGTTACACATTCATTGCCAGAGGAGCAGCGTACTTCCTGAAAGCATTATGTGCTGCACAGCCGGAGGTGCATGCAAGCGGAACTGCTATAACAATACTAATGATGATCATTCTAGTGACAGGCTGTGTCTGCACTCCAGTGATTTATACTGCTGTTGTGCAGGAAAAATGTCTGATCCACAATGTTCAGGAAGAATTCCACTGGAATGTCCAACAATCAACTTCCTAGTGAAAAATGTACAAGAGACTTTAGCCTATCATCCCAGTAAATGCTTTTTTTTTTTTTCTTCTTTTGTTTTCCTAACTCTTATTCTTTGTGGTTCCATGAGAATATTGAGTTGCATTGGTTCATGCTAGCGATTAGCTAGAGCTGTGAATGTGAACACTTTAGGTGGAACAAGTTACCTAAAATTAGGATAAACTTCCATGGTTTCTCTACTTTTGATGGTTTTTATTCCAATTACTGTTATAAAGAGTTGTGGAAAACAAGTAGTAGTTCTGGCCTTAGTTTCAAGCTGTCTTTTCAGGCTGTGAGTTAAGTAGTGTTACCAGGGTTTAAAGAAGTGAGCTACAAGATTGCTTAAAGGTTAATGCAAGAATGTAGGACTAAGACACAGCGAACCAGCTTTGGAAATCCAAAACTGGTACATGCTATAAGTAGAAGTTTGTCTATGTTTTTTCTTAGCCAGGTAAGAATAAGGTTCAGGTTCAGTGGCTGATTTCCATCTCCTTGGAGTTGTTGAGTAGGTGTGTGTGTGTGTGTGTGTGTGTGTGTGTAGTGTATGTCTATATATATTTTATTTTATTTTTTAAATTTTTTTTTAGGAATACCATTGGGATACCAACTGCACAGTTCACTGAAAAAACCCCCAGTGCTATGAGGGTAACTTCGCATCATGGCCCTAGGACAGGGTTTGCCTCTGCCACCAGTGGGCATTTGTGACCACCTTGCATGGATCTTGGAAAAGGTGGAGACCAGAGTCCCTATCTTCAATCCTTGACTCCCTGCTGTGGGCACCAGCTCCCTGTGTGGCATGAGGAGGTGTAGGATACTGATTTTTAAGACTTATTTATTTATAATCCTAAGGAGAACCCCAAGGAAGCTGAAGGGAGATGAGGCTTTACCCTGGGAAGGTCTGGCAGGAGATTGCTGCTTTCTGTAACTGTCTCGGAAATACAAGTGAGGAATGCAAAGTACAAAACAGATAAACAAAGAAAGCAGGAGAGTGGAACTAGCAATAACCCCAGGAAAAAACAGAACAGATAGGGAAGAGTTTTACAAAGTACTCATCAAATTTACATGCAAATAGTAATGCTAACATTGTACATTATTAACTCCCCACTTGACTGGATCCTGTCTGGATGATAATGAGCAGATTTAAAGTTCTGTTTCTGTGACTCAAAACTGAGGGGACAGACAGGTTCTTTTAGGGATTCTTGGCAGAATGTTGATTGCACTAAATTGTAGTTAAAGATTTATTTTCTTAGGATATCATGATTAGTATAGAACAGAACTTAAGATTAGAATAGCACAGAATTTAAGATAGAATCATATAAAAGAATGAGTCATTCCCTTGGTACTCAGAGGAAACAGAAGATAGTGGAGGTGACCCTGGCTACCAGGGGATCCTGGTCTCACTGTCCAGCAGTGATTCAGGTCTGAGTTCCCCTTTGAGTTGAAACTGCTTGGTTCTACAGACACTGCTCTGGGTGCTGCTACACTTCCCAGTTCTGTGCTGGGGTCAACAGTACCAGGCCAGCCGGGCGCATGGGCCCTTCAAGGCTGGTAAGGAAGGGAGTCTGGTCTGGTGCCCAGGAACATGAAGGCTGGTAGGAGGGGAAGAAGAAATCTGTTTGGTTTGTCTACTTGCAGCACAGGACCTTCAGGGGCCCGAAAATGAGGGGGAAGGGAACAAACACATGACCTGTTCCATCCCAGAGAGCGGCTGCTTGGCTTACAAAGCGGCATTAGTGATGCTAAACACTAACAGGGTATGGGACCAAGGGATACTGGGTCACACTTCCTTGAAGAATTGCTTTACAAACAGCATCTTGACTTACTTTAATCAAGTACTTACAATCTACGGTTATTCTTCACTGTCTTTGTTGGTTCAGTTTCTATCTTGGCCATTGCCTAACTCTTGACAAAGCAGAATTTCTCTGAGCAATTACAAAGAGCATTGATGATAACTTCCT